>VYYJ01000262.1:0-75284 GCA_021029165.1 Cyphoderus albinus
ACAAATATTATGTACTTGGCGTTTATTAATTTGAATTGCGACGACTGACGCGGTGAATTCGAAAATTTTACATGGCTTCCAGTAATCTCGGATTATGCGAAGCGCCTCCAAGATGGAATGCGCAGCGAGCAACGGAATTCCCGGTAAACAGTAAAGCTTGGCAAGTAATCCACCGAAGAAGGGCACATGTTCATAATTTGTATATAATAACTTTAATATCAACGACATCAATGCGTTGAATTAATAATGTTTAAGACTGTTTTTATGACAACGTTAGTAAAACAGCATTCACACAGTGAACCTAAGTGAAACGTTCAGAGGCTGTGGCCTTGACTGGTCACAAAAGTAAATCTAGAACCATTAAATTCGGTTATTTGTTAAGTTTAATGGTATGCACCTAGTAATGACGGTTGCCTAGCTACGAAATACTCGAATGTTGTCACATGAGACATTGATATTCGAAAAGAGCGTGTCGAGTTCTATAGATTTCATAGTTTTCAAGATCAGAGCCCGTGGGAGTCCACCATGCTTCCATTGTTAGTAAGTAGTACTTGTAATGTTATTAGAACATGAGTTATTTAATAGCTATTAAATATTTAAATATTATTTACCCGTGACTGATTAGCTGCATGCAATTGATGTGACTGTGCGCTTTATGACATGACATTTCGGGCTTCAGAAGTTGTGCGTTGAGTGCAGTCTAAAGGATAAAATTAGACATTCATAGAAGATTTTTTATAGCAAGTAAATACCAATTTCTCGATCATTAACCACAAAAAAATCACCCTCATTTTTATGCATTTCGTCAACTCGGCTTCTGAAGTAACGCATAAGGTAATGCGACCCACGAGACATTTTCGAATGTAAAGAATGGTGTTCATGTGATCTTCCTGAAGATATTTTGCATAGTTTTGATCCACTTCCAGAATTGGTCGTAGGCTTTGCGTGGCATCCTATAAACACAATTATGTTACCTAAGCATATTTACTTGAAAGTATTCATAACTAGTAAGCTGTAGTGTACTTAAATGTATACCTGAAGAAGTAAATTGCTTCGATTTCCATAACGTGGAACTGATTCCACAACGTTAAAGTTAGTGCTGAATCTTTGTGTGCTGGTAGCAGACGGGCCGAACTGTCTCACAATACCCGCAATAAAACGTTGATATCTTAGCCGCATCCTCTGACTTTTCACAGAAGAAGTAACAATCGCATGAGCTGGAACACGGCCCCAGTTGCAAGCCCTCCACTCCTCCATGTCCCGCCGACTGCCATCTAAGCAGAGCAATTCGTAGAATTGGCGAAAGTCGGCGTAGTTACGGATTTGTCTCCATGCATTTTTCACTGCGGCCGCATTAGGCTGATTATCGAACCGGGATTGATCGTCCGTCACAAATGCACGGTCACGGTCTCGATTGTTTCCAAAAGGAAATCCAGAAGAATTAAAGGGATTATTATTATCAAAAGGAGGTCCAAATGGGGACGGCGTCGTTCCCTGTTGCGGACGATTTGCAAAAAATGGCAACTCCGTCGATGTGTAGGTGCTAGGATTATTTGGATCATATACAGGAGGTCTGTAGGCATTTAAAGCTTGGAAGTATTCTTTCACTGTCATTTGTGTCACAAAAGCAATTTCCCCTTTGTCAAGAAGGCACCCGATAGCTCCCTGATATCCAGCGTAAGGGTCGGCACTTGTGCAACGAACGCCGGGTAAGTCACTGCCACACATATTACACAATCTGTCCGAATTATCACCAAGAGGATTGTATTTATCGGACAATGAGTTTACGGCACATCCTGGTCCAAAGTACTCTAACGCTGATTTTACATGGTTATTGCAATCGGCAATCTCCATGCCTCCACTATGCATAAGCTGTAAAAATTAAATAAAAATAAGACTGTCTATCGAAAACGTTTTCAGCTTCAAAACTGTTTTTTGTAGAGACTAATGATTTTTGCCTTTTCAATGGGAAGAATCCATCCAGCCATTGTTCCAACGCCAGCAAAACAAGCTCGTCTTCCTCGAACATGAGTCAGTTGAGTTATTGTCGAGTTCTTTGGAATCACTGCAACTGCATACATGTAATCCTGCTCCCCACTCCCCTCTACACTATACATTTCGTTCAGAATAGGCACTAAACTGTGGTATCTTCCTCCAACGAACACTTCACCAGGATCAAGGGTCGTAATGTCTGCATGATTGTTGTCCAACATAACCATACACTCATCCTTGCTAAAGGTCTGCATTGATGGAACAAAGGAGAGAACGTTTGCTTTTAAGTATACCAATTACATAAATCATGAATAACGATGTTCCTGCACGCGGGAATGAAGTTTGTATACCTGAACACAAGTTAAACGGAACATTTCTAATGGCCTTCCATAATCGTCAAAAATGACAGCAGTCTTGAGAGTTTCCGCAAGTGCCTCACATTTTGCTAGTTCTTCCACATTAATTGTGCACCATGCGATTGTGTTTTCATCTCTTTCTGTCACGAAAGCTTGGCCGCCTGCTAAATCTACAAAGATATCCATTCATAAATTCAAAATGAGCAGATAAGCTCATCCATGTTAACAATTTACGTTAAAATGTATATCGGTAAACTAACCTGTTTGGCAAGCGGCCACAATCATCACAAACCATTTCCACATTACCTTAGCCATATCAAAAACCTAGGCAATTTCCCCCCTCTCGCCAATTTACAAAGCAATTAAACTTAAAAGAGAGACAATCGTCATGTAAATCAACCTCTAATTATCACATTTTAGCAATAAACGGACAAATAATGCTGCCGTCAAAAAAATGACAGAATCTAAATTATAAAATTACTCCTACAAAAGAATTTCACGCAAGTTACATTTTGAAATTGAGTTCACAGACAGACGAAAATAATTATAAATTTATATAAAGATTTAATTGCTCTGTCAATTTCATTCGACACACCCTTTTTCGTCGACAGTTAAAAAGTCTGTGGGTTTCCGTTTCTCTTTCTTTCTTCTGATACTCAAATAGCGGACTGGCACTGACAAACTGACATTACAATCTATACGTCATTCCCAAGTATAGAATCATTGTATTTGTAACAATGCTTTTTTCGTCTAAACATACTCAGGTAAAAAATGACTAACCGAAATCCCACTGCGTGTTAAAAAATGCTAATCCTCTCAATAAAAAGTAGCTTCAAGCTTAGCGAAGGCCTACTCGATTATTAGTGTGAGACAGGTGCTATGTTACAGGTAAAAAAACCTTTTCTTTTGTCCATGAAGCATTTGTTTGGGATTTCAGTGCATTTCTATACGCCATTTCATCTTACGTAACCATTCAACATAAGCTGCCACTGAAACAATGACCGTCTTCCCCCTTGACAATTGAACGCTGCTTAGCATGTTTTCCCTAGCGACTTGTCGTTGTTTCTATTCACTCTGATGCTTCTGCTTCATTTCATTGTACACCGATGTTCCCACACAGAGCCACAATGTATGCAAAAAGTTCAGATAAAATAGACGTTTGTTTGAGTAATGCGAAAGGTAATTCGAAAAACCACAGGAAAGTATGCGGCGGAAGTTCCAGTTCATGGTGATGCGTTAACTCTTTGTTGTTGTAAATACAAATGAAAATGCAAGTAGGGTCCATATAAACTAAAACCATTTTTCCGGTTTGCTTGAAGCGATTAATCTAGGACAAAAGGTACTTTGTGTGGAGATGACGATCAGGCAAAAGTTTATGATAAATGAACGAAAGTGAGTAATTTTATTATACAAGACAAGAAAAGGAACCATTTTACACTTTTATTGCTTTATTTTTAATTTTATTTTCAAAATTGTTCATGCAATGAGAAAACTCGTTTTACAAACATTATTGTTTAGAATTATTGACTATTGGTGTACATTTTTACATTGAATTATACAGTTTCTACGGTTTTGCGTACGAAATGAGTACAAAATTAGTGAAAACTTGAAGAAGCAAACCTTGAACTCGCGCAGGAAGGCTACTCAGGTGAATGTTAGGGGTTTGCCGTAAGTGTTTCCAAGAGAGAACCGTCTTCTTGCATTTGAACGACGACATCCAGTCCACCAAGGAGTTCACCGTTGACGTAGAGCTGAGGGTACGTTTGCCAATCGGAGTGGGTTTTCAACCCTTGACGCACCTCTTCATCTTTCAGGATATCAAAGGAGCCGAACTTAACGCTATTTGAAAAACGAATTAGAAAAAAGTTATCCGACTGTATGTACTTTCATATTTCTAACACTCGAAACTGTCATTGTCATTTGCTGAAGTAATCTTACCCAGCCTCGTTTAGGATGGCGACGATTTTACGACTGAAGCCACACCTTGGTTCTTCCGGGTCTCCCTTCATGAATAACATAACTTTCGATTGATTAATCAAACTGTCCAATCGTTGAGTCAAAACCAATAAAGCCAAATTCGAAATTACACCGCGATCGGTAATGTCACTCTCACTAAGGGCTGTCACCGGTCGGTCCATAAGAGGTGGCAAGGGCTCTGGTGGCAATAAACCACCATCATCTTCATCGAGAGCCTAATGATTTATACAAACAATGAAAATGACGGAAAATGGATGAAATTTGGTCAACTTGTTGGACTAATTTTAGACCAGTTTCGATGATTGAACTAAGTAGAATATAATTTTTTATTTACCTTGTGTTGCTTGACAAGTTGGAGATATTCACGAGGGTTAGCACCTTGGACGCGTGCTATTTCTATCCCACGTTTAAAAAGGATAACCTGTGGCACAGATTTAATATCGTACTTGCTTGACAAATCCGGATGGTCTTCAGCCTCGACCTGCAGAAAATGCACAAGCTGCACAGCCATTTAAAACCAGAAAACAAATAAGTAAAGATTTAGTATGACCTGAATAATGATTTTAAAATATATAGTGCTTAGATAAATTAACTGATTTACCGCATAGTTCTTATCCGAGATTAGCTCCTGAGACATATCCTTCGTCGTTTGACAATTCTCAGACCAACTGGCCACAAAGCTCACAGCAGTAAGTTTGCGGTGTCTGCAATTTCAGGAAAAGTAAAAGAATATTAATGAAAAGTGCAATTGGCAATTATACAACACGAAACAAACCTGCAATTTATTTTTATACTAAACTCTAATTATAATAACCAAAAAAAAACTTACAAAATGAACGCATCAAGATTTTCCTCTGCCCCGAGGACCCGGATTGTTGGAGTTGTACTCATGGTTCTAGAAAATAAAACTGGATTTAATTTAAATTTCAATCAATACCTCTCCAGCAGCCAAGCCACATTTAAATTTCTTTTATAATTTTGTATAAAGTTGAACTCTGCCTCCCACTCAATTTTTTTAAAAGAAAATGGAACAGCTATCTAAAAATGCAACTTTAATGTGAGTTTCATCAGAAAAAGTAGCGACTCCCTGGCCTTGGTATTACTATTACTATCTTTGTATTCCTTTCTTACGGAATCACGACACTAAGACTAAATAACCTGCTCTAAAACAGTACCTATTATTATTACATTTAAACGACTTTACTAATTAAATAAAAAGCTAACCAACCTGACGCAGTTGTTTCCGAACCTGGTTCCGCCAATTACAGCAACTAAACGAAACTAATCCGTGATTAAAATATCAAGTGAGTTTAAAAAAAGCAAAGCAGACCGAGACCGCACTGACCGGTTAAAATCTCCGTCCGAATGCTCCAGAGTCTAGAGAGTGAATAGAAGCTGACAAAAGTCACACAACTCACACTCACAAGCAAGATGATGTAGATGAGAAAGAGAAAGAGAGACTTTGGCCGACGATGGCAGAATGCATTGGTAGGATACACCAGTTTAAACCATTACCATTCTCTTTATCCTTCGCTCTAGGTTGGCGGTCTCCTCTGGAAGAGATAGGGGCACGTTGATTATGTATATTACGTGTAGCAAGTGCGTATAGTTTTATTAGATGGTGAATCAGCCAGCTCGCTGCAACAGCAGAGCAGACAGCAGCAGAGGTTTTTGGATTTAGTAGTTGTTGGTGGGCTGAGGGCTGTAGCTGTAACACCTCATGGTCTGGTCTGATCTGATGTTTCCAGAAAGCCATGTGCGTTGCGTAATTTTTTAATTGACCCGGAAAATTGTTTGTAAAACTACTGATTGATTTGTCGACTCGAATCTTGTCCGTGCCATTTTCCGAGACACGCTCGAAATGGCCAGTGGTAAGATTGATCATTAATTTGAAAAACTATTCACTATTTAATTTTAATTTGAAGTTTTTTTAACCTGTATATCATATATTGTAAGCATGTTTTGTTGATTGTTTTGTTGCCAGTGCCAGTGCCAGACGGGTATTGGGTAAAACCAAAAACTGTGATATCAGAGCACGGTGAGGAGAGGTTTGACTTCGAATGTCCATGCAGAGGTTGCGCTCGATACCGGGATGTGAATGTGGTCGTGTTAAGAAGGACGTTTGACTTCGACTCGTCAACGTTCGACTTTAAATTTCCCAAGATAGAACGAACGCGTGATGACCAAAAAGTTGATTTTGACGTATTCACGGCAGTTTATGAGCAACGAATACCGTCGCACGACGTGCCGATCGATGTTATTAAATTTATTACTTATTACTCAAATGAGCCGGGACAAATGAGGGGGTTTACTTTACACGACTTTGTTCTCCTTTGCGGTAGGCACTTATAAAATGGAAAACGTATTAATTAGATTTAATTGATGTGCGTTACTCTGTCATTCAAGTTAATTTATATATATTTTCTGGGAATTTAGCATACCTCACTCCTGAAGACTTGTCAAAGTTCATTAAGACCAAAGAACTCGCTCAGCACTTTCTTCAAAAAATTTGCATGTTCTTTGTTCGAACGTGGCATTCGTTCTTAAATGATTGTGCGGAAGCGGAGTGGTCAGCTTGGGAACTGCGCAAATTCCTTGGTCTCATCATTTCTTACCCTATCATTGCCGAGCAGGTGAATCACGTATTCACAACAAGCAGCTACTGGCCTGAAATCGGACCTATCCAAATTATAGAAACTGTCTGTCTGAAATATATGATGTGTTTGGATACACTTACACTTCTGTGCAATTTAACACGGATTGAGGGCGTTAAGGAGTCTTTTAAAAACGGTACAAGAATTATTGAACACATCCAGGACAAATTTTGGCCTGCCTGCCGGGTTATGCAGGAGGCAGATGTGATGGGAGGACTGTTTATACATTTGGTTACGAACCTTACCGCTATTGAGGAATTTACGAAGTATGATCAAGTATTTAATTGACATGACCATGAAAAGGATTTCCATGATACATAGTTAAAAATAAAGAACGGATAATTTAATTGTATTGATTTTTTGTGAGTTTAGATATGTGATCGATGCCAACGCGGGGTATTTTGTGACTGTTGTTTTGTTGGACTTAATGTCTAATCAAAACATTGCTGCTGACATCCACAAAGGAGTTTGGCACTGCTTACGGAATTTGTCTTTAGTAGATGGTAGATTAATTTTTATTCGCCTTGTTCGTTATCATCATTGAGTTGTTTGAATGGCAAGTGCACAACAAGTCAATTGTACCTGTTTCTTTGTTTCAGAGGGACGCAAATCCATCATGGCTAACATTAACATTTTTCTCGGACCAATCCTGCTTCCTATTACAGGGCCTGAACGATTCACAGAAGAAGAAATGAAAAAGCTACCCGTTGAAGTACAATATCTCCCTGAAAGTAAGGTTAGAGTCGAGGACAAGGAGATTCGCACATGCGTCTTGGATATTCTTTACTCAGTAAGCGGTAACAATTTCACTCTTGATTTTCCTGTTTGACATTTTTGGTATCTCTCGGGACTTAGCGTTTACAAATAACGATTTGAAATAACAAACCTGATTTTTTAATGGTTAGCTCTGCCGATTCCGAAAAGATCGCTTAGCAATACGGGAATATGAGGCCTACCAAATTCTTAAACATTACCACGCTGCTGAGGAAGATCAGGAATTACTGGAAAGAACTGAAAACCTCGTCAACATTCTCATCCGGTACAAATTATAATAGCATTACTCTAAAAGATACCCTGCACGATTAAATTAGTGGGATATGATATGATTTGACGATGTATTGCGATTATATATTAATTAATATTCTATCGTCAACAGGAAGGAAGGTTCTGAGATCACTGTGGATGACTTAATGGAAGGTTTATCCATCAAGGACGAAATTAAAGACAAAAACAAAGACGTGGGACCGTCATCATCAAAAGCATAAGGATTTACGCAATCAAAACTTACATGATGCTAAAATATTTACAGATGTACCAAAATTGCTTTACAAGATTTTAAAACCGTCTTTTATCATTATATTGTGATTGCGTTTCCAATCATTTTTGTATATACATTAAGAGCAGAGACAAGAATGTGCATATTTTGGTACACAATAAATAATCATAAAGGACATTTTGTACATATTTAAAACAAAAAAATGAACCGTTTATTCGGAATGATTTATTGTCATCATACTGCTTTTTAAGCATGTGGATTTGGATGACATCAGGCCATTAATATAGAAGGTGCTACGCTAAAGCTACAGCAATTAAGTAAACAATCTAATTTCATTGTGATATGTAACTAAATAATTGCACCGCAACAATAATGCTAGTACATCTTAATTCAGTCGTAGTTAGAGTTGTGTTGTTGTATAACTTGTCATTTCTCACAATTGATGTGTAGAGAAACCCATTCTTCAAGTTCTCCCTCATTTCGAATCCACAAACTTACCAACCACATGTGGTCCTTGCATAATATACTACCAGTAAAAAACCTTATCTATCTTGAGATTCCCCTTGCCTTCACTTCCTCTTCTATTCACTATTTGAATGCATACGTATATTGACTCAATATTGAGTGCAGTGCAACACAACTACAAGTCTTTGGCAAAGACTCTTTGCTGAAGCTGATAATTGGCTTGGTTATTGTTTATTACGAAAAGTATCTTTTGCAAAAAGTAAAAGTGAAGGAACACGGATTGTTCTCAACATATCACTACCAACACATAATAGACAGAACAAGTTAGTCGAGTTTTAACATTTTTTAATATTTGAAGAAGTTGTCTTTTTCTACCCTTCATGTTATTATAATTACTGACGGATATAAAGATACTGTGTTAAGTGTTAACCTGGCTAAGGCTAAAACGCTGTCATAAGCAAAGAGATTAAAGAGAAACAAAGCACGCTACTAAATATTGCTGCTACAATTATATAGTGAGCTCGCTCGCTCGCTGTTGGAAGTTGTCAAGTTCGCATTAATTGATCTTGGTGTACTCACTGTGAATCTGAGTGTACTTGTTTCATTGCCAATTTCTTCCACCATTGGAAATTGGAACTTTGGAAGTGTGCTGCTAACAGTCTAATAAATTGGTAATAACTGACTGAAATGAACAGCTGAGCATATACTAATTATTCAGCTGATGCAACCAAAGTGGACATTTTTCACTGAAATTAAGTTGCTGTTTGGTGAATCTGAATAAAAGATTATAAATATACGATCTATAATAACTATTGGTTTTAGTCGAGATTAATAAGCAAGTTTGCTATATTATCGTGTCGTGACATTTTTGACAAGCGTGACAGGTTGATTAGGAGCAGAAGGATACAAATAAGGTACATTACATAATTAACTTGTGTTAATTCTTCTTAAACATATATGAATACGTTCACAGTAAAGTTCAGTCTTATCACGTGACACGTGTAACTAACCTAGCACATTTCATAGGTAAAGTTTAGTTGTCATAAAGTCATTAAAGTTGCTCTTTTATTATTTTTTCTCCTTTGCAGCTACAAAGTTTGCTGTGGATAATCTGGAGTCTTAAAACTAAACCGTCCTGGTGACAAAGGGTATTTAACAACCACTTAGTTTAATGGCTTCCAGTGTTTATTGATAACTTTGTGTAACAAAAACAAATTTTATATAAAATCATTTTTGCTTTACTTTGCAGGAAATAGCAATCACAACGGGGATTTATCATTTCGTTCATCGGATTTATTTCATCAACTTTGTTTCCATAAACTCAAAAATGGCTGACACACAGAATTTGTCCATTCCTGTTGTTCCTTCCAGCTCTGTCATTTCCCAATCTTTTGTCTCCGCCGTTTTCAACTCCATGAATCAAATCAGCCTGTAAATTACGCTCCACTTACCATTATGGAGCCCGCTAGGTTAGGTTAGCAGGTTAGGATCTCTTGGGAAACGGAAGTCATTGCCAATAGAATATAGGAGGGATTTAGATTTTGTCGTAGATTTTATTTCTTCTGTTGTAAATAGTATTTTTCTTTTGTTTCCCTTGGTTAACTCATTTGTTTTCTCTCTTAATTTTAAGTTGTCATTCAGTTTGCAGTTTGCATTACTTTATTAGAAATTTCACTCTCCCTTTCTTAGCTCGTTTAAGTAAGCAGACTTGTAGGCTGTCCTAACAACTTTAAAAAATAAATAAATAATCTTGTTTAATTACACTAAGTTGCGTTATTTAAATCCTTTGTAGTTTTCTCGTCTTTTATTCCTAAATCCTAGATACTTTAATTATAATCCTTAATAAGTGCAAGCCATGTCATCTCAGTGGATGACTATGCTGGAAGCAGTCGACTGATTAGTCAATATTTGATAATGAAAGATTTATATTTTTGTACCAACTTGTACTGAAAATTGACAGAAACCTTTGTAAAGACAACTGTTAATTGTTATTCTCATATTCAAAAAGAAATTGACTTGGTACATGGTTAAAATGGCTTCACCAATTGGTTCCGGTGATGCAACACACTCTCCAAAAGGGTATAATGGGGCACACTCGAACAAATCAAGTGCAACGCCCTTCTTTCCAAACGACGACGAACCGTGTTTGGATAAGTGCAGGTCAGTGCAACATGGAAGGAAAATCTGGGACATTGCTCACGGTGGAAGTGGATCGGAAATCGATGTCATTTGCCTCTGGGCGAAAACTTGTAATAACTACTCACAAGTTAAAGACGACTTTGGAAGAACTGCTCTACATGCTGCAGCGTCATCCGGAAACTTGAAGGTATTATTCATTTTCCTATTTGGAATAAAATATAAGACATTGCACGTCAGTGGGACTTAAGGCAACTAATGTTTATATGCTTGATCAGGCTACTGAATGGTTACTGAAGACACAACAATGTTCCATAAATGGAAAAGAAATCATTTCTGGTTACACTCCGCTACACCGGAGTATCTACTTTGGCCACATGGCAGTTGCGCGCAGCCTGATTAAACACGGAGCAGACGTCAACTCACGAGATAACGAGGGTCTCACTCCTCTGGAATTGTGCCAGAAGGACCGCCCGATTGCATTTACGCAGAATCCAGGCGATATGACTGAATTAACCGTTTGGGGCAGTAATGCAAACTACAATTTGGGATTGGGTCACCAGGAACCACGTCTACATCCTGATGCTGCATCCGAGTTTCGAAAACCGGAAATGAGCTTGCAACAAGTCGAGATGAACACGTATCACACTCTCTTTCTCACACAAAACGGCAAAGTGTACGCCTGCGGATATGGGATGGGAGGAAGGCTGGGAACTGGAGACGAAGACACGGCTCTCAATCCATCATTGGTTCATCTGCGAAATAACGGGCCGTGTCAAGCAATTGCAGTTGGTCAAGATCACTCAGTTTTCTTGACGGATACCAAGGTTTGGACTGTTGGATCTAACGAGTACGGCCAACTAGGACATCTCAAACTTCCCACAAATAAACTGTGCAATCCAAGGACGGTGGACTGTCTACAACGATATGGAATTACTGGCATCTTGGCTGGGGCGTTCCATTCTGTCTTCTACAGTTCTCGAGACGTTCTCATGTGTGGTCTAAATCAGGGACAGTTTGGTAGAGGATTTGAAGAGATGAACACTGTACCTTCTCCAACTAAACTTCGAGTTACCTTTGAAGGGGCTACAGATGGCGAGATTACCACCGTTGCGGGTAATGAATTCTCTACTGCTGTCTGTGTGGACCAGCGGTACATCTACCTGTTGAGGCGCCACCAGTGCACCAGAATTGATTCCCAAACTACCACGTAAGCGAGTAATCAATCTACTCATTTGCTTGCTTGTCAAATATGAAATTTCCTTCAGCACAAATATTTTCCAACTTTTATTTTTAGGTCGCAAGAAATCGTTAAAATTCAAGCGACAGGTGAGAAGAACAGCATCACTCTGTTTCTTTTAACTGGATCTGGCCGAATTCTCATTTGGCGCGAGTGTGACCACAAAGGCAAACAGAGCAATGACTCGAAGGGCACATTTACTCGTGTAGTGTTCAGTAACAGTCGTCTGCTGGATGTGAAAGACTTCACGGTTAACCTCAGTTCTTTACTGATCATTACAAATGACGGGGAAGCTTACAAAGCTGGATGGAATTGTAACAATCCTCCATCGATCGTTGGTCGTATGGAAGAAAAGTATGGACAAGTGGCTGCGGCGGATTTTCAAATCGCGGCACGAACCCGGCGTCGACGAGACGACGAAATGCCGTCAATGGCTTTGGAACAAATGAAAATGAAACGGGTCCCGAATGTGCACACTGCGCTTTTTACATCTTCCGATCTGAAAGGAAATAATTTTGCCATTCTCCAGCGACATCAAATGATGGATGTGACTGATGTTCCAGAGGTTCAAACATCAATCTTATTCACAGAGATCAAAGAACTATATCTTGAAGCCCACGAGGAAGACATGGTTTGTGATGTCATCTTTATGGTAAACAGCTTTGAGCAGTACCCTGCTCACCGATTTATTTTGGCCACCGTTTCGTCAGGCTTTGCCAAAGTTTTCCAACAAGATGACACTCCTTCACCACAAATTATAAAAGTGACAAACCAGCTTTTCGGTGTCGATCCAGGGAAAGGGAAATGTATGAGTTTGGAGGATGGAAAAGTGTTCCGTGCCATTTTGGATCTCATTTATACGCGCTCGTGCGCATTCTTAAATTTTGCGTACTTGCAACAAATGTACGAATGTTGCAGGAAAGATGGAATCAAGAAAGGCAACTGTTACACAGAAAAACTCAAAGAATTCAATCGATTCCGTGCCCTTGTTCGCACACTCGGGCTCAATGACAGCTATTTACATTTGATGGATCGCTTTCTTTCTGACTTCGACACTTACTGGGAGCCGATATTAGTTAGAAATGAAAACGTCAAGCAGACTCTGTGCGACTACTCATTTAATTTCGACGGTTTGAGTTTTAATCGAGTGGAGGGGAATCAGTTCTCTGACGTAGTTTTAGAAAGCCGTGACAAAGTCGAGTTTGAAGCACACAAATGCATTCTCGTTGCCCGTCTCAACTACTTCAAGTCTCTCTTCTCAATGAATTGGATTCCTTCTGGATTGAATGACGGGAAAGGGCATCAAAAGAAAAACCCCCATGTAATGCTACCTTTTTCTTCGCAAGCCATATCCATGCTCCTGGAGTGCATCTATACAAATGCAGCGTTGTCACTTAAAGATGCAGATTGTGAACTGATTGGTGAAACATTGGCCTGCTCTGACTACCTCATGAATGACAAACTCCTCCAACAGTCAGAACTAGAGATGAGTAAGAACCTGAGCCTGAAGAATGTAGCAGATATCTTAACGTTCTCATTTAAACACAATGGTCACCAGATCAAGAACACGTGCTTCGACTTCATTTCTCTCAACTTAACAGCAATGCTTGAAAATCGATTGCTCGACAATTTACAGCTTGACATTATTCAAGAATTGTCATCCTACTACAGAGCAGTTCAAAGACGAAATTTGTCAATTAACCGACATTTGACCCAGTGCGGTGGAACACCCGAATTGGAGGCGTACGAAATGGCTGTTAAGCACACTCCAGAGGACACTCTTGAAACAATGGAAAATATTTTGGACGAGGACCAGGGAGTGATGTTGATGAAGAAATCCACCAACAAGCCGGCAAGGACAAGAGTTCGTCTCCGTTCCAGAACTTTAAGCGAATCTGAATCGGTCCAGGAAACTGAAGAATCAACTTTGACAAGACAAGTCAGCAATATGAAACTGAATGTCAGTGGCACTTTTGAAGAGGAGAACGATAAAACTCCTGTCGGATCACCAATCAGAAGAGAGATTACTCCACCTGTAACTCCTGTCATGCCTGAACGGAAACTCGTTGTTCCGCTTCCACAAAACACCTCTCCAAAGCGGACTCCAAAAAAATCCGATTATTATCTCAAGGATTTTCCCAGTCTTGGAGCGTCTGCCTTAATTTGTGGCTCTCCCCCAAACCAGGCGGTCAAATCAATATCATTTGATACGGCTTTACATACTCCAACTCTCATAGCTAAGTCAAATATTGCCACACCTCCTGCTGCCAAAGCCGTGGGTGCCGGTGCCGCCCCTCGCATCTCACCTTGGAATACTCCGACATTTAAAAGCAGTACTTCTTCCCCACATTCATTACCTGGCACCAGTCCAAAAACTTCATCATTTGGATCAGGACCGAAACAACCAGGAACGAGCGTTACCGTTGCCCAGAAAGATCTACCAAAGCTCGGCGCTTCCGCGGGAGGGAGTGGCAAGAAGAAAACCAAATGGCGAACTATTAGCAGCGAATCTGACATTCAGGCAGCTCAGGCTAGTAGTTCAGCAAGCGCAAATGTTGGTGCTACACAACAAAGTCAACTAACATCGGACGGCAGAGATCGTAATAATCCTTGGAAGGTCAAGGACACCACAAGTCAGGTCGCCTTCAGTGCTATCGTTGAAGATGAAGTAGAGAAAAAGCGGAATTTTGAGAAAGCAACCAGCAAGCCATTACCAATGATGCAGGTAATCATAAACTCCAATTAAAAAACGTTTACATTGTTGTTGGTACATACTATATATATATACATACTCAAAATATTCATCCTAATTATTTTTTGTTCCATTTTTAGATTGAAGATGAAGCCATTAACTGGCTTACTGAACACTACACCAGTGAGGATACAGCAGACCACATTGAAATTTTAACCGTTGAACGAGTCGTAACTTCCAACTTTTCAACGCCTACGTGGGTACAGCATCCCGGAGCCGTCACCGCACCTCAGTCCTCAACCAATACAAAGAATTAGATTTGGTTATTTGTAAACTTTAATGACAAAACAATGTAGAATGTTGTGCTTTAAATTTGCTTGTAAAATGTAAACTATATTAGTTTTAAAATTATTATGGCATATGTAAAATGGGGAATAAAATACACATAATGTACCTTATTTAGTACATGGTTTAAAAATTGAAAGTTGTAAATAAACATGCTCTTCATAATCGTGGCATTATTATCTGGAAAATTAACATTGTCTTTGCCTTGCCTGTCTCCATTCCAAGTTAAAAATCAAAATGATTCATGAATCATAATTCATCAGTGATACATAATTAAATTAAATGTATAAATATCTAATTTAAATAAGCTTTCGGTGGCGTCTTCATTATATGTTTACCACATACTACATATATTATTTCCGATGCCCGGATAGCTAAATACACAGGAAAAGGGTGAGAATGAGAAACAAAAAATGAAAGTTTTGGCATTTTTACAAACATAAAAAAATACATGCACTTTGTTCTTTTTTGCTGACCTGAGTCAGAGTGTGAGAAAACTTTTCTCAGAAAAGTAAGGAAAAGGAGCAAACACGAAGTAGCAGTAAAATACCACTTGATGTCATCATGTGTCATGTCGTAACGTCATCATCGTCAGCCGTCTTTTTTTTAAATGTCCTAGAATCAGTTTCATCATCTCATCCCACCACACACACACATCAGTCACAGCAGCAGCAGGAGGGAGTGATAGTGAAAAGTGAAGTATTAAAAAATAGCAAAATAGGCAGAAGAGAAGAGGACTGACTGAGGACAACCAAGGACAAAGAAAGAGGTGTTATGGCAGTGAGTCAGTAAAAAGTATTTAAACTTAACATTTCGTCGCGTTGCCATTTTCTCCAGTATCTTCATCATAATCCTTACAATATAAAGTTTACATATCACATAATTTAAATTAGCCTTTGTTTCGTTCCGTTCATTTATCCATAATTAATAACACCTTCTTCTTGTCATCTGACTGAGAAGATTCTTCTCTTCATCATCTTCAACTCAACAAGTTGGATCACGTCAACAAGCTATCATCAGCTTCATCAAATTCAAATGTAAGTAGATTATGTGTAATGTAAGGTAAAGCTAGAGGAAACAGAAAAGGGCCAGAGACACGGGTTTCCGTTTCATTCCATTCTTCACGGTATTTTTCAACTCAAACGTAGTAATCAAAAAAACCTTTCCCAAATTCTCCAGCGAGACGGAACAAATAAGAATGTAATTAGAGCATCAATTAATTACAATTGCAAGGATTTGGTGATTATTTCTAATTCTAGTAGTTTCAAACTACTAGTTTCATTCAGTTTTGCCTCAACACTTTTACTGAACATCTCCTTTTGGTCACGAAAAGTTCTCTTCTCTCTCTCTCTCTCTCTGTGTCTGAGAGTTTAGTTGCTCTTCTGCTGTGTCTCGTTCAGCGGCGCGCCGTAGTCTGCGATTAGCCAGAGCAGAAGAGAATTCGCGAATTAGAGACGAGCTTCCATGGCACCACCCTCCTTGCCATGTTAAAGGAAGGAGAATGACGTGTGTGATAGCAGGTAGCCGGTAACCTATGCATTCTCTGTTTCAGCAGGGCTCAGCCAATCGCCACGCGGCTTTCTGTTCAAACGACCAGCACGATCTGACAAGAGAGAAAGAGAAGAGAGAGAAAAATGTGCAACCGACAAAACTTTGTTCACCGCTTCAGTTTGCTCATTCCTGTCTCTCGCTATACTGTGCTTTAGCTGAGCTCAGTGTGACAGTGTGAGCCGAATATTTCGATTCAGTCTTTTGTGTGTGTGGTGCGGTGGTGAGCGGCCGAGCGATTAGTTTAATACCTTAAAAATAATCGGCTACGCCGAATTTTTACCCTTTCTTTGTGTGTTAAGTTAAAGAAAACGCGAGGAAAGAGGACGAAACGAACAAGCAGTTTTCATCAAGTCAAGTGGAAGGCTCGACTCGAAAAATAGCGGTTGGTCATTTTATTCCTGAGCTGAGAGTGATTGTGTGTGGATGAAGGGAAAAGAGGAGAGATTTCTTTTTTATTTTCTTGTTGTCACTGCCACACAGCGACGACAGTAACCAGGGTCGATTAAATTAATTGACTAATATTCGGTGTTAGGCAGTTTATCTAACTAATAGTTAATTAGTTTGATAGTTTGTTCTACTTCTGTTTGTCACTTGTCAGGGGCGTGGTGCTGCTTTCCCAGTCAGTTGGCAGTGTCATTTGCCTCTGGCTTAAGATTACAGAAACTTACTTATTAATAGTAGGCTATCTAGTTTACTAATTACATTTTTAGTCATTAGGGTTTTTCATTGATTTGATAGAGTGTTAACATGAAATTCATTAGGAAGTATAGTTTCTTCGTTGTTAGCAGTTTTGTCAAGGTGTCATTTGCGTCATTCAGCTTTGAGAGTGTCACATAAAATAACGGTTAATTGATTTCAGTCCTCTTTCGCTGATTGCTTTAATTGTAACGTAGGTTTTAACTCCCGTTTAGTTTATTGCTTCATGTTCATTTTAATAGATTTTGGGTTCCGATAACTACATTTTAGCTAGCACTACTTTCTTGACATTTGAAAGTTGATATTGTTTCTGTTGTACGAGGGACAGATTAATCGTCATAGTTAATAAGTCGTCACGTTGATGACGTCAACCTTAAAGCTACCAGTGATATTTGAAAAGCAGAATTTAATTTTGAGGATCGTTTGAATTACTTTTACCAGTTGTAAAAACAAAGCGCATCAATGGCGCCATTGAACTATGCAGCAGTGAAGAAGACTCCTGGGAAGAGATCCCCTCTACGAGCGAAGATGGGGCCTCTTCGCTATGGAATTGTGAAGAATGTTAACCGGCGGTCGGTTGTACCGATGATGGCCACTTCGACTCACACCCGAACTCTTGATAGGGTGAGGAAATTGTTGGACAAAGGTATAGAGGACGATGGCGACTCGGAAATGAAGTCAGAACTGGGCGAAGATAAGTCGAAGGTCTCCAGACTGAGGGTGGCAGTGAGAGTCCGGCCAATAGGTTCCAGAGAAGCTGCTGCCAATGCAAGGTATTTTGAGTTCCTGAAACTGATTTAACTAGAGTTCAGTAGGAAATGTCGAGATTGGCGGGGCGGAAATTTGTCTCTCCATTGACTTAATTTATTATCCTTTGATTATTTTCAGAGACATCATAAGTGTCGCTGGTCCTAAGATGCTAATTTTTGACCCGCCCGTCGAAGAAGAGGAGTTTTTCTTCCACAACAAGAAGCAAAAAAGTAACTAAATTGATGTGTTATGAATGTCAGCTTACCACAAATACAATTTTTGATCTTATTGAAAATTAACCTGTTTCATTAATTCTTTATAGATGTGACTGCCAAGAAGTTTAAAAATCAAAAGTTTGCTTTTGATCTTGTCTATGATCGAGAGGTCACGAACCAGGCCATCTTTCATGATGTCATGCAACCGTTACTCACTACCCTCTTAAGTGGTTTCAACTGTTCAGGTATTTTATATGTTAATTCTTTATATGCTTTAGATCGATTTGTATAGTTGTGTTATCGGTATCTAATTCTAATTAATTGCGTTGCAGTGTTTGCTTATGGAGCGACGGGAAGTGGTAAGACGTACACCATGCTGGGCGGTCCAGATAACCCGGGTCTCATTTATATCTCCATGAATGAGCTGTTTCGTCGGTTAGAGGGGATGCAGGAAGAATACGAAACACAGATTGCATTATCGTATTTCGAGGTGTACAATGAGCAAGTACGAGATTTGTTAGCACCCACTGGTGTTCCACTTCAGATTCGTGAAGTTGGCAATGGCATTAATATTGAGAAGCTGACGTTTCTCAAGCCAAAAACTGCTACTGAGATAGTGTCGATCCTTCGACAAGGAAATAGCCATCGGTCGCAGCATCCCACGGACCACAACGCAGAGTCATCAAGGTCGCATGCATTACTTCAGGTGCACATCCACCTTCGACAACGACACAACAGCATGACCACAAACACTAAAACATCTAAATTAGTCATGGTCGATTTGGCTGGTTCAGAAAAAGGAAGCGCAACGGGTTTCAGTGGTGCTCGATTTCGGGAGGGTTCCAGCATCAATAAATCATTGCTGGCACTCAGCAACTGTATCAGGACTTTGGCCAACGGACGGAAATTCTGTTCGTACAGGGACTCCAAATTAACAAGAATTTTAAAGGATTCTTTAGGCGGTGATTGCAGAACTGTAATGATTGCGAATATCTCTCCGACGGACACCATGTACGAAGATACATTGAATACTCTACGCTACGCCGAAAAGGCCAAGAAAATTTCTTGTCATGCCAAGAAAAATGTAATGTCAGTTAACACGTGCCTTAGCCAGTATACCAGAGTAGTGGAGGAGATGGCGGCTAAAATAGAGACTCTTGAAACTCAAGTGGCTGCGTGCCATACAGAAGCTAAAATCAGAATTGACGCTTACGAGGCTCAACTGGTAGCTAAAGAAGATGAAATTGATGAGAGGGTTTATGAGTTAGAGTTAGAGTTAAATGAGCGGGACGATCTGATAAGTCGTCTCAAACATCAACTGGCTGAAGCAAACCAAAAATTGAATCGACGAGACCACGAGTTCCTTAAGCGAGAAGAAAAATTACAAGCACGTGAGGCTATACTTTCCGTTAGGGAATTCGACCTGGCAGAAAAAGAGGAAAGCTTTATGAATAAAAGCGGTGATCATTCAATGAAAGACAATTCAGTTTCTGCAAGCGGCGAGGGACCTTCTGCAAGCGGCGAGGGACCTTCTGCAAGTGGCGATGGACCTTCCACAAGCAAGGCTTTACAGACACCACCAGTGGCGCCGGCGGCATTTCTGCCGCCGATACTGAAATCAGCAGAATCTCAATGGCAGAAACTAGAACCCTTGCATTTGTCTCAGTTGACTGAGCAGGAGGATCTTCCAACCCCACATCAAATCGAGCAACTTCCCCGGAGCTTGGAGGACATGAATCAGTACCTCACTAGAAGAATAAAAACGATGAACAAGTGTGAACACGATCTTCTCGAACTTCATTTAAAACGGGAGAAGCAGAGACGAACTCTGGTTCTAGCTGAAGTCGCCGGAGGTAAGAAGTATGAGAAGACCGCTGCAAAGATGTCGAAGTCGGTGAATTATTTGCTTAAGGATTTGAGGAGAACTTTGGACAATCAGTTACGTCGTGAGCCGCTTGACTGGTCAATGTGGAGATGCGTTGTAGAAGAGAATATGTTCCAGGTGTCGAAGTTTAATTTGTACAAATTTTTTATTACACAGGTAACTATTTTAAATTGGCATTGTATTTAAAAAATTTCAAAGATATCCATTGTGCACGACCTTGTTGATTTGACAAAATCTAATTTATTATTTTATTATAGTATCAATTAGTACAACTCAGAAACGAAAATAAGCTTTTACGGGGACAAGTGGAACATGTACTTACGGAATGGGACAAGAAGAGTAAACAGCTCTATGACGCGGCGTCACTTCTCAACCGAATGCATAATTTGTTGAAACACTACGGCCAATTAACAAAGACCATTGACAATGAATATGAGGTAAAAATTCGTATGACATTCATTGTATTAAATCAAATTACTGCTAAATTAGATTTCAAAAACGTTTGTTTCACCATGTAAAATTATGCGCAATAATGTGACACTGAGTAGGAATTATAAAGTTCTTAGGTTGACCAAAGGATGAAGAAATCTGAGGCAGACTCGATAGGAGGGTACGGCTCTAGTGCATGTGATTCACAATTCATGACTAGAGCTTTTACTCTTCTACTGTGCCGTGCCAAATTCGTCGTTTTTTTTGCAGTTTTATATTTTCTGCACAGCAAATAACTAATGAGATTACAACATTTTACTTAGTACTTCTCTGCGCGGTTCTTAATTTTTATTAAGCAAAAGTATTATAAAAGAGATGATTTTATTTTATGTAACAGGATTTTGTATCAAACTACTGTGAACAACGGTCGGTGCATTTTGGAGGAGCGGATGAATCTGTGGCGTCAACGTCAAACGCTACTGCTACTAACGACAATTTCAATCAATTAAAAGATAGCATCATTACACCAGCTTTAAGTGTTACTTCTGTGCTAACCGAGGATCCGTATCTTAAAGAATTTAACGTGGATACTTTCTACAGGAACGTATTAAACCGACTCATCAACATCAGCAACAGCGAAGTGGAGGATGATGAGTTTGATAAATCAGTTTTCGATATGATAGAGAAGGTTGAGCGATACTTACCTGAGTCTAGTTCCCACGTTGTAAACATCGCAGATTCTGAGCCTGATCCCATAGTACAAGAGCCACAAGAACCACAAAGCCCGTAAAAACTATATTGAAAATACAGCTTTCAAACGATCTCTAGATTGTATAAAAAGACCGTTCTTGTATATGAATTCATTAATTGTATATTTTCGACATTGGGTTTTAACCACAGGCTTCCAAAAATTATGCCGAACTAACGTTTAATTTTTTGTGCTACCTCTCAAAAGTGTAGATTATACTGTTACAAATATTTCTCATTCTTGCTCTATTTCAATGTTTTCAATGTTTAATTTCTGTTCTTGTTCTCTAATCGACTATTCTAACTTTTTCTGTGTGGCAATATAATTTCTTGTATTTTAAATTATGTACTTATGTATAAAACATGTAAACTTAGAAATTCGTATTCCGTGACACCGCATCGCAACGAAAAGGTATTATATATTAATGAGAAGTGCAAATATGAAAGAAGAAACAACAGGTATTAGCATAATGTATTGCGTAGTATTTTCAACTATTTTTGTGACTGATATTTCTATTATGTTTGCATGCCATCAAAATTTAAAAATTTGTTAATCTCCAACGAATTGTTTTATTATGATCTGAACAAGTTCTCAAAATGTTGTAACACAAAACTTTGTTAATTTACTATTAATATCAATTTAACAATTGGCTGTAATAAATAATTGGTTTTACTTTTGGAAATTACTGTTTAAGTTTCGCAATTTAATTTATTTTTTATATCATATTTTGTCAGCAATGCAATCTAGTTATAAATCTGAAATGTCCACGAGAACAAAATAAATATAAACAAATACATATTTGAATTGGGGAAATTAAGCGTGACTATTGAAAAAGCTTTAAAGGGTATGACAAAAAGTGACAGATAGCTACATGCATCAGTTACCAACCAATCTTTATGTCTAATCGACGAATTTCATCTTCAAGCCATAATCTTAGAGGTTCAAAATAATTCAGCAATGCTCTCGATTCGATCTGCTTGGATCCCGTCATTTCCTCTAAAATTTCTGACCAGTGGTGACTCGCACCTTTCTCCATCATACTCCAGAGCAGCTTACCTGCAGATTTCGAACCCCTAATTTGACAACGGTGTAAATTTTCATCCCAAAAGTCAGTTCTTCCAGTGGACAAATCAGCCACTTTGCACATTGCCTCATAAAATTGGAGTTGAAGGAAAGAAGCGAGAAAGTAGCGAATGTAAGGAATGTTGTCAATAATATGAAATTTCCCGGCCGCGTCCAGTGCTTCCCCCTTCAGGTTGTAATCAGGGTGAGGTTTAGTAATCCCAAGAACGTTCTCATTCAACTCCCACCACAAATCGTTCCATTCTGTCACTCGATCAGGGTTCTCAAACAGTTCCCAACGCCACAGGTCCATTATAAGTCCAAACCCAATTTGGGGCAATTTGTACAATCCCGTTTGCAACAAAGACTTCATTTTCTCATCCTGCTTTCCTCGAGAGTGAAGCAAGTCGTATGTTATGGAGTCACCCACGGATTCGTGAAAAGCTGAATTGGCACCTTCCTGGAAAGAGCATTACAATCAAAACAATATGTCATCTTTAATTCTTAATTTTTTGGTTGTGTGCCTTATTTATCATGAAATGTCGTTCTTTCATAACCTGAAATATGGTTGGCTGCTTCGAGTATGCCATGAAGTACATAATATGTCCCATTTCATGGTGAATGGTAATTAAGTCTTCATCAGTAACCTGGGCACACATAAGCATTCTATAGTCACCCTCCTCTCCCCCAAACATGTTCGCTGAGGAGCCATGACAATTCCTGCTGTTCACTTTTCTCTCGTCCCTGACTTTGTTTTTATTCCCCATCCCAGAACTGCCTACAACATCTCCGTCTTTTGATCCATCTTCTTGGAAATATGAATTTCTCCAGAATGACTCTGGCAGTTTTGGTAAACCTTAAAAAAGTTTTAACAAGCAGGGAAAATATTATCTGATTCGTGTTCTTTCTCTCTCTAATTTGATAAACTTTCATTTCAACTTTATTCAAAACTCATCATCATCTCGCAACATATCTATATCTGTAATTTCTAACTAAATTTCTCTTTCTTTTTTTATATGAACCAAAATTAGCTCTGTAATGAATACCCATTGAGACGAAGAAGTTTTCAGCAGCCTTCACCATCTCAATCACGGTCGCATTTTTTCCATTCCCTTTCAGCAGTTTGTTTACCAATGTGAAAGATGGAGACGAGGACATGTTTGTCGGAAAGGAACTCCCACTTGATTTCCTATTACCATTGTCATATTTTTTATCGTTGCCATCCTCAGCCACATCCAGATCTTCTTTCCACATGATGTCAATCAAGCTATCCCATTTTTGCGCCCACATGTTCCCTATAGAAGAAGAGTATGAAAATGAATAAAAATGTCGCAAATTGCGACTCCATCATCTTGATGACAAACAAAGGAAAAAAGAAAGCAGAGAGAACCAAAATAGAAGATGAGCATAGACAAAGAGTGACGTGGAGGAACCAAGTGGAGGACAAGTTGTAATAGCAATGAAGGAACACGGGAAACGTATGTATGGCAATTAAAAGTAAAAGTGTACGGAGGTTTGACCTTAATAACAAAGGTGAGCTTCCCCTCACTGAATACGCTCTAATGGAGCCTAGGTAGATATTCATGATAAGAAGCCATACATCACACATCACATCGCTTTTCAGATTCTCCACGACAATCGATTGCTACATAATACGGCAGGGAAAGAATAAATTAAGAAGGAAGGTGTCTTTGGGGAATGAAAATAAGAAGCAAAGTAGGATGATGAAAGGAAGAGCAAAGAGAGAAAGTTTGTTAATGGGGATAAAGAAAATGACGTAGACGAGTGGATTGACAGAAAGTAGAGTGGAAATGGAGTGAGTGGGGAATTGTACGTTGCATCTAGGCACAAATGTAAAGGCATGCAATTATGGTGAAAGTAAAAGTTTAACGAGAAGACCAAGTATCAGTTTACCCAGGAGATGAGCTGGAATAAGCCCTTTGTGAAATCGAATCCCATAATGCCTCTCCAGCTTATGGCGAACATAAGAGTGAAGCAGTGTGTACAGATATTTGACATCCGAGTACAACTTTGTAGCCAATTCCTTAAGATCCGCAATTTCTGTCTCCTCTCGCCAGCACTCGCCCATATCTTTGAACCCTTTATTAGGTGAGGTGAGATTCATGGAATCAGAAAAGACATGTGATTACTTTTTCAATCTACTTTGTTTCTTCCCGTAATGCATTGCATTTCCCCTGACCCTTTTGGACCCATCATCTCAAATTTCCCCAGATACCCTGCTAAGGAATTTATGCTATGCTGTGAGTTGTGCAAATTTTATTTTTTACCAACCAGATTGCCTAGCGCCTTGATTCAGCATGCGAATCAGACTAGCATATAACGGTTTCATTTCAGTTCCAATTGACTCATGCCAAACTGTCCAAGCCTCACGTAACTGACTTTCGTCCCGTGTCCTTTCCATAAAGTGATTCAAGTCCGGCTCCATTCGCATGCATTGTCCAGTCGACGGTATGCAAACTTTCTTATTGTAAAGTTGTTGCATTGTACCCAGCACTGACAGCACGTTGCTGATTGAATGTTATGTTAATGAAAGTTTTATAATATCAATTACATTCAAAACAAAAATTCCTATTTTAAATTGGCTTTAAAAAGAATTTTTTCCAGTGTTTTGCAACCTTAGCTGATAAGACGAAAATCTGGGTCCACGACAAATCAGGTAAAGTTGTCTTAAATGAGACATGTCCCAGGGGTACTGAAAGTGGCCAAACTCAGGGTCATGGTACACTTTTAATAACTCACCGCACCAGTGATTATTCCAGATGTTCTTCTGAATAGTAAACCTTTGGTTGTCCCCTATAAAACAGGAGAGCGGCACTTAAATTTTATTTTCCCTGTTATAATAAATAATAACCTTGTCAGGCAATGGGTATGACAGAACTAGAAATTACCAAGAATTTCTGAACTGAAGTTAACGCTGATATTCCAGGCAATGAGAGCGCTCAAATGATTGTAGTGCTCCAATTCTTCGTTGTAATCTTCAAAAGCTGAATAAATTTTTTCATGCACGAAATCCTTTGGTTCGTTTGAGTCACCAACATCCCAACGATTTCCACTGTCATTCCCATTTTCACCTAACAAAAACGAGGGGAGCTCACGAAAAGAGAAACACGAAATGGGGTTAAGTGAGATCTCGAATGTCAGAAACAAAAAGGACCACACTAACGGTGACCACATTTTAACGGTTCCAAATTGTTATTTTGGAAATTGTAGGAGCACTTTTTATTTTTAACCGTAGCTTTATAGTTATCAGGTACAGAAGGAATATTTAATTTTCCATTACTAAAAAATTCAGTCTTTTGATCTAAAGCTTGTGGAAATAGGTTTTGGATTCTGGCTGGAAGTTGATGGAGTTGATGACATCGATGAGAGTCAGAGACTACTGTGATGTGATAAAATGCAGAGGGTAAGTGTAGCCATCAGAAAAATCTTGTAAC
Organism: Cyphoderus albinus; assembly: GCA_021029165.1. Taxonomy (NCBI): domain Eukaryota; kingdom Metazoa; phylum Arthropoda; class Collembola; order Entomobryomorpha; family Paronellidae; genus Cyphoderus; species Cyphoderus albinus. Next base: position 25,925 of record VYYJ01000262.1, read on the forward strand.
GACAAAACAAGTCGTTGTGCAGACAAGTTTGTTTCTTATGCTGATAATGATTGAGTTGAGATCTTTGCGAATAATATCAACTTTCACTCACGATGCTCCATGGATTCCATTGTAGAAAAGACATAGGAAGCTGACGCACGTTTGGATGGCTCATGGATCGTATGGAGTGAGGCTGAATGAATGAAGGCGGAGAGGAAAGCCTTTGGATTCATTTCATTGCGATTGCGACTCTTTTCTGGTGCGAGAGCGTGATCATGAACATTAAAACCAATAAAAGAGGCTGGTGAAAGTTAATAGAGCAGTTTGGCACTCTGCGGGATGCACAAACAACAGGGATGAATGACGTGAGGAAATAAAAAAATGTGCACATGCTACGAAAACAAAGCGACGGCGTAGCATCTGCCAAACAAGGATTTCGCCTGTCAACATTAAGTTAAAAAAATAAGAGCTTACGACAAGGTTATTAGTGTGAATTAGCGAACCGAATGTTTTCTATTTAATTTACAGAGTGAAAAGTAGCCACCATTTACGGAATACTGCGTAATAAAAGAAAATATTGAGAAATGTGAACCTATTTTTATGCTCTGCATTCTCTGTTTTAAATACGCTCTCCCATTCTATGCATCATCTCAACACACCAATAAACCAAATGCCAGATGCCAAGCAAAAGCTTTAATTTTAATTGTACATATTAAGCAAACGGGAGGTTTGCGTTTTTATCCCATTATATGCCAGCAGGAAGAGTAAAACATTTTTACAACGAGATGAAAAAAAGTAGAAATCAAGCAAGGGAGGTATTTATGGTAATCTCTTATCTGGACCCATCCAAACCCAGTGCTCGTATGGAAAAATTGATTTAGCTAGAAACATAAGTTATTTTCCAGTCATTTCCCACATTCCCACTCAACTCAACTCCAGTCAATTTTGCTTCTTAGTTCGAAGTCTATTTTTGTGTACGCTGATTTATTTAAATTATGGAATTAAAATACGCTTTAGGAAAGTACCATTTAATAATTATCCTGTCGGTTATGTAAATAAATAATAAATCTGTAATTTCATTTAAGTTTGAAAAAAGTGTTGATTTGCATTGCATTGGTTTACTACTGGAATGCAAAGTTTGCATTATTGCAAGTCTACCATTAAAAGAATCAGCTTTGTGAATCACAAAACAAATGCTATTTACATTTGGTAAAGGAATACTGGTAAAAGTTAGCAGAGCAGTGGAGCAATTTAGAACGCTGTGGGATACAGGTACTACTGAGGAGATTAATGACGCAAGGAAAGCATATGAACTTGTCCATGAGAACAAAGTCGATCGCTTCTTTCGTGCCAGTTGCAGAATTTTTCCAACGCAACGTTCATTCACAAGAACTCTGCTTTGCTATTATTGTACGCAGTATTACATACACACAGCAAGCTACTTTCTGTTTTTTACTTCATTTCAATTTAATTTACAAATGAAAAGTAAGCATCATTCTGTGTAATAAAAACAAATTATACCGTTGAGGAAAAACGTTTCATTTTCATTCGTCGTATCGATTAAACAGCGAGTTGCTATTTTTATAAGCTATAAGTTGCATCAGCTGTTGTGACCATTTGCCATATTGCCAAATAATAATAGAACAGAACCTGGGATGTATAATTACGCCAATTAATTATCTTATTTAGCAAGACTGAATGTTTGTTTTGTTTCATCTGAATATTGTTAGTTGACGTTAGTGTGTGATACTATTGCATAAATATGAAAAGTTTTATCATGAACTGGCTGCAACAATAAAGAACGACAAGAACTGAGTTCAACAGCTCATCCATGACTCGTGTCATAATCATCATCATGATCCGTTAGATTTAGATGACTGTCAGCGGCGGTTAAACAAGAAAGTAAAACCTTTTTTTTGTGATTTTTGGTTCCGAAATCTGCCACTAATACTCCTAAGTCACTGCTGTTGCGCCTTCTTCTCTTTCTGTCCTGTTTCTTGTAAATATCCACAGCAAGGCAGAAGGAAGGAATCTCCGACTCGCCGCTCGCTCCGCGTAATTTGGCGTAATAAGAATTTTCTTCTTATTGTAATACTATATCCGCCGAACGGCGGAAGAGATTCAAGTCTGTTTTTTAGCCACAACGAAAAGCAAAAGGAGAAAGGGGAAAAGTGAAGTTTCAAGCTTTGGCTGGCTACGGCTAAAACAAAAGAGAAGACGAAGGGGGAAGAGGAAGGAAGAAGCAAGAAGATGAGAAGAAGGCTGCTACTTGCTGCTCTTATGTGCGCTTTTTAGAGAAGTGGCTCAGTCTCAGTGTGGCTTGTGCTGTTATGTTGTGGCTCTGCTCTATCACATCATAATCATAACATCGCCACCACAACATCACGAACAAAACATAAACATCTCTTTGGATCTTGTTATTACTATAAAAAGTGAAGAAAAGGAAGAAATGAGAAGAAGCAGAAGCGACGGACGACGAAGGCCCGAGAAAAAACGCTTTTCTTTTCGAATTTGAAATCTTTGGTTAATGCCATGTATTGGAATTGGTGCAGGACGCGCTGCTCCTCTTCTCCACACTCCGCGTCCCACTGACGAAGAACGACGCTCGCTCTTGTTTTATGCTGCTGCTCCCTGAGAAACACGGAGGGAACGTGACCCTCCTTCTTTCCTTCCCCGACTTGACGGCTTTCCTATCACCTAACGTTAAGAGCGGTCAGTCTCGCAATGCTGGGCCGTTTCCTCCCAGCTGAACCATGGACGGGGTCACGAATTCAAGACTGAGCTGATAAAGCCGAGTCTTGTTTATGTTGCGAACTGAAGCAGAGACGGGACAGGGAATAACGGGACTCATACCGCCCCATGTTTTTCCCCTTGACATGGGCAAGATGGGCAGAACGGAGATTGACGAAGATGAGGATAGAGACTCTATAGCGACTGTCAGTCTCGCTCGGGAGTGAAACATGGGCAAGATGCGGGGAAGAAGGAAGAAGAGAGAAAAGGAAGCTGATTTTGCGCCACTCTCCGCTACTACTACTGTGCTGCTAACTACTGACTACTCACTGACACTCGCGAAGAGGAGCCAGTTTAATATTGTAGTACAGACTAGAGAGAGTTGCTGTTCTCTCTCTCGTTCTCTCTCATAAATACGAACTCTTCAACTACTTCCCATTTCCTAGTTGACTGTAAGCAATTTTTACTTTTTTAAAAATATATATATAAAATTATGCATGTAATTATTGTAAGCTTTTTAAAAACAGTCTTTTCAGTGATTGTTAACCACTAACATCTTTTTAGTTACATATGAAAACGTTATTTATATAGTAATTTGTGTAACATCGAATTAACGACTATACTAACAACTAACCACTAACATGAAATTTTCTGTAATGGGTAATTTAAACTGTGCTTTTCTCACTGTATTGTGTATTGCGCAAAGGTCAACATGGCAACGTCAACAAGAGCGACGAGGAGTCGGACGGCGACGGCGGCGGCTTCTGCGTCTTCCTCTTCTTCCCAAGCAGCGTCTTCTTCGTCAGGCGTCAAAACTTCATCCAGTGCAGCCCTCAGTATTTCCAGTTCCGGCAATGTGTATCCTCAGGGATGTAAAGAGGTCCATGAAGAGATGCACGTCGATGAGTTGATTCGTCGACTCAAGGTTTTGGCTTCCACATTTCAGAGTATGGGACAGGAGGAAAACGCATACGACGAGTTTGTCCCCCTTTGTCTTCATCTTGCCGAGGAAGGCTTTCTCAACCACTCGAGCCGTGACGTCCGGCTTCTGATTGCCTGTTGTATTGCGGATATTCTTCGCATTTATGCACCAGAGGCTCCTTACAAAGATACAGATCAAGTGAAAGTAAGTCGAGTGAAAAGTTGATAAATGCTTATTAGACTTGAAGTGGGGTTCATTTTATAATACGCTTATTTCTTTCTTTTCAGACCATATTTAAGTTTCTTATCAGCCAACTGGAAGGTCTGAAGGATCCCAAGGACGCCGCCTTCAAACGCTATTTCTATTTACTGGAGAATTTGGCCTATGTGAAGTCCTTTAATATGTGCTTTGAGCTGGATGATGCACAAGATATATTTTGCAGCCTGTTTGAGCTTATCTTTACTATTGTCAAGTAAGTTTAAAATTGTCGATTTACTCGCGATAACGAAAATACAATATTGCCCAACAAACTCACTTTTTCTTTTTTCTTTCTTTTTCTAGTGATGAGCATTCGGGGAAAGTAAAATCATTCATGCTTGATGTGCTCTGTCCACTTGTGTCGGAATGCGACACAGTTTCCAACGAGTTGCTGAATATCATCTTGGTGAATATTGTCGAGCCGATTAAATCATCCAAGAAAAATGCGTACAACTTAGCAAAGGAATTAATTATCAAGTGTTCCGAGACACTGGAATCGTACATTCAGAACGTAAGTATGATTTATCATTTATTTTTCTCCAAACCGGAAGTGGGCTTTTTAACATGACAGTTCTATTTTTTGTCCTCTCACAGTTCTTTAACCAAGTCTTAATTTGTGGAAAAGGAGATCAGAAGCTTGTGATCAGCCACAAAGTTTATGATTTGATATACGAATTAAACCATATCTGCCCCAGCGTCCTCCTCTCCGTCATACCGCAGCTGGAATACAAATTGAAGAGTACCGACGAAGCAGAACGACTCGGTTCTGTTTCTCTCCTCGCCCGGATGTTCTCTGAGAAGGAGTCTAATCTGGCTCTTCACCATGGTCCCTTGTGGCAAGCATTTGTAGGTCGCTTCAATGACATCTCTGTCTCTATCCGAACAAAATGTGTCCAGTACTCGATGCACTTCCTCATCAATCATGCAGAATTAAGAAATGACATTGTGGCGGCTCTTCAAAGTCGCCAACATGATGCAGAAGAAAATGTCCGGTTTGAAGTTGTGAAAGCTATTGTGGCCACCGCAAAGAATGACTTTAATATTGTCTCAGAAAGCGAAGAGTTGTTGAACTATGTGAAGGAGCGAGCACTGGATAAAAAGTTTAAAATCCGCAGAGAAGCCCAGCAAGGACTTGCGCTAATCTACAAGAAGCACTTAGGAATGGAAAACGTACCTGAGGCTACAGAACGGGCTTCATCGTGGATTAAAGACAAAATATTACACGGCTACTATATGAGTACCTTGGACGACCGAATATTGGTTGAGAGGCTGTTGAACACCTGTCTGGTTCCGTATCAGCTGGAAGCTAAAGATCGGATGACCAAACTTTTGTACCTTTACTCAACCATTGACACCAACGCTAACAAAGCCTTCATTGAAATTCAAAAGAATTTATTGCTGTAAGTGGTCTGAAAACTAGATTTCTATATTATCTAAAATTCCATATCAATTTACATATTTAATATTTCATGAACTTTTTTTCTTTCTCCAACAGTGTTCGTCGTCATGTCGCTGAACTTCTCAATGTAATCCGGCATCACGACTCCAAGGCAGATTATGCCAAGCAATTGAATTTTCGAATTAGCAGTCTGACGAAATTCCTTCCGGATCCCGTGAAAGCATCGGAGTTCATTTGCAAGTTTTGTAGCGACTTGAGGGAAGACAAGGGTCTAATGAGAACGATGGAAGTCATCGTCAGCCCTACGACTGACTGCAAAACCTGCGCTGATAGTGTGGTAAGTAAAATAATTGATAATTTTTTATAAAAGTAATTTTTAGAGTTTCAAACATAATGGGGCCCATATTAAGTCATTTATAATTATTTAATTTATGATTCTGCAGAATTTGGTTCTGAAAAAGCTGGGTGCTCCTGTCATGACCAATCTGTACTACAATACGATTAAAATTCTCCTTGAACGAACTTCTTCCGTTTTGATTGATAAGGACGCTATTAGGGTATGTATTTCTGATATTACATTTGACTTAAATTATGACTCGTAACTATTATTATTACTATTTACGATTGTGTGTATTATTTTTTACAGAAACTGGTGAGCCTAATGGATGAAATTGTGGAGGGCAACTCTGACTTCTTTAAAAGCTTCAGCAGCGTGCCGACTAGTGTCGTTATGGAACAAGGCTTCAAACTGATTTCAGTTCTCACCTTTGTTTTTGCAAATCATTTCGATGACGAGAAAGTGCTGGAGACACTAATCAAGTTGCTGAAAAATGCGAATCTGGCTAGCGAGCAGGTTTCGAGTATTCTTCAGGCGCTGATGCACATCGGGAAAGTTAAACCGATTGGACTGCACTATGGAAATCTGATGGGAGTTCTTGTTCCAGTGTGTCAAAACATGCTTGTAACTGGAACACCACGCCAAGGGAAGATGGCCGTTCGCTGTTTGTATGTGAATATGAAGGAGTCGGCTCGAAATCATACATTTGCTCAAGTTGTGGAAGCACTACGAGCGAATTTGGATCCAGTGAATACTAGCTACTGCACTGCAATTGTCGCTCTTGGCCACATTGCGTATTTGATGCCGGAGGAGTTCAAGTACGATATGAAAGCTATTATTTCGCAAAATATTGTGAAGGACCTGCTGGTCAATCCCCGCCGAACTTATGACGACCACTTGAAGAATTCAGACAAGTGGTGTGAGGAGGCGGACCTTCCAGAGATTACTCGATGTATGGTTCATGGGATGAAGGCCACCGTGAGATGGCTAATGGGTCTCAAATCAGATTTGAAGTCGGCTGCAAAAACCTTCAAGATGCTTACTGCCTTTGTGGAAACAGGTGGTACATTTATCAATGCCGAAGTGCCCTTCAGTGAGTCGGAGAAAGCATGGCTACGTCTAGCCGCTGGTAATTGTATGTTGAAGATATGTGAGCAGAAAGGAGTCGGTGATCAATTTACCGCTGTCCAGTTCTGCTCTTTGGCGAAATTAATGAATGACCCGGTGGAGCAAGTCCGTTCCCGCTTCACTGCGAAACTTCACAAAGGTCTGAGTCGTGGTATTCCTCATAAATGTCTGCCTTTAGATTTCATGGGCTTCTACGCTCTGGTTGGCTATGAGACTGAAAGGAAACTGAAAACGACGGCCACTGCCTTCATGGTTGCTGACGTTAATCGACGCCGGGAGTACATCAAATCTTTACTGATGAATGCTTCAGATAAAGCTGCCGACCAACTACCTCACATCATGCCTGATTACATGCTGGTGTTTGCGGTGCCCGTTCTCACTCACAACCCCAGGTTCAACTCCCATACCGACACGGCGCAGCTCACTGCAATTCGGGAGTGCCTCTGGTTCATTTTGGAACCCCTCATCATCAAAAACGACTCGTATTCTTTTGGCTTCTACAAGACACTCATTGAGCGTATGAAAAATCACAAGAATGCATTGCAGCCAGATGACGAAGACGCCAACTGTCGGATGTACTCAATTTGTGATATAGCACTGGGACTGATTCTCCAGAAATCCTCCAGTTTCGAGATGAAGGATTATCCTTCCGAGCCGAGAATTCCACCGATGTACTTCAAACGACATGAAGATCCTTACTGGGTGAACCAGCGTGCATATTTACCTCCAGAGCTTCAGTACTCCGCTCCGAAGAAAGCCGGCGTAACGGTGAACGTTGAGTCTAGCACTAGTGTCGGTGGGGCTGCTGGTGGTGCCGGTTCCGGATCCCCTGCCACCTCTGCATCGGCAAACAAAAAGAATAATAGGAAAGGTAAGCGAGACCTTGCACAGGTCATTGATGAGCATGGAAACGTGTCGATCGATGCACAGCCCACCGATGCTAAACTGACAAGATTGGAGATACCTGGTATACACAAATCCAGCGAGAGTGGAGATGAGGAAGGTGAAACCAGTGACGAGAATAATCATACCACCACCACCACCAACAAGACCAACAGCAGCAGCAGCAGCAACAACAATAATGCCGCTTCCGGTGGAAAGAAGCAGCCCGTTAACAAACCCAACGAGACTAGTAGTGTAGAAGTGGAGAAAAGTGTGGATACAAATAAAAGTACTAGTTCCAGTAATAATAATAACGCCGCTTCCACGGAGAAGAGGCAACCGATACAAAAAGTGAGCGAAAGTGTGGAGGGTGAAGGAAGTGATGAGAATAATCAAAATACTAGTAACAGCAACAATAAACATGCCTCTCCGGCAGGAGCAACAGGAACAAGGAGTTTGAGATCGGCCCCGACACCTCCTGCAAGTGTAAATAATAAGAGTAACGGGAGCTCCGAGTCTCCCGTTGTGTCCAAATCCGGCTCGTATTCTCTACGTAGTAAAAGCAAGTGTAAAGTAAATGTCAAGTGAAAGTTAATAAGTTTTTTATCTTACACGTTAGCAATTTTAATCTACGTAATCTAAATATCAAGTGTTTAGTTTTAAGGTTTAAGTTTTAATTTTAACCTTAGTAGGTGAATTGCCTTTCATGATTTAAAGATAATTTAAATTACACATGAGTATACTTTCACGGTGTAAAGAAAAATAAGTTTTATTTATTGTTGACAAGCGTTCCCTTGAGAAGCTTCAAATTTGATTCGGACAAGAAGTTAAAAATGTACATTTAAAACAAAGGAATTGGGTAAAGAAAAAAACAAATTTGTATTAATAATGAAAATCAAATTTCTAATGTTAGCTTTGTTTTCTTAAGGATTATTTGATTGCAATTATGTAGTTATACACCAAAGGTTTTTTAATTTAATCTTTACTGCAGAGTTTGTGTTCAGTTTTCCTTGACAGAGAGAGAGTGAATGTGTAGTACATAACAATACTATTTAATTCTATTTTGTACTTTCTCAGTTAATTACTACGATAACACAAACCTCCAACAAATGAAGAGAGTCTCTACATTATTCAAGATTTACACATTTTTACATGAGGGCAATCGCCGACTTGAGATGCGCCTGTGTCATGTTTACCAAACAGCGGAAAGTTCACTAAAACCTGTAGATGTTAATTTTCAGGAAAAACTGCTCTATGACTCGGCATGGTCGCGTAAACAGTCTGACAAGTCGAGACAGGGAGCAGATTTTTGTGAGGATAAACCTAGAGGGTTTGTGGACTTTCTTCTGATTAATTTTTGTGAATATATTTTAGTTGCAATTCATTTTGTAGAAGTAAATAAGTTTGAAGGTCAATTTAAATGAGCAGTGAAGTTAACAGATTGAAAGGACACTGGCATGTTTGAGTCCCGTCTACAATTATTTTGATTTTTCATAGTAACAATTTAGACGTAATCAATTCTTAAGTATAAATTACGACGGACAGCCATTCCAGTGTGTCCTTTAAAAAGGTCTTACTCTCAGCTTGTTCGATGGAAAAATGAGCGAAATTTATGATGAATTTTTTTATAAATGAATAAAACATTTTAATAGCTATATTTTAACAATAACATCGTCAGTAGCTAAGGAAAGTGTTTTGCTTTTAAGTTAAGATGTAAATTTGTAAGATGAAGTGTGGTAACATGGAATTTGTTGTTCACGTGATGATGAAGCACCTTAAATTTACTTTAATCATGACGATTGTAAGTAGCTCAAAATTTTATGGAAATTTCAGGATTCTTGTAATTTATTGTTATCTATTCGTGGTGAATTTGAAGTGAATTTACTAAAACTTCATCCACGTTTTTGTCAGAGTCTGTTGTTGAGATGCCGAGCAAGCAAGTCAAGTAAAGCAAAGTCAAACTTGGTTCCATTTGACTAAATGAACCTTCATTCCTGACCTTGTTATTTCCTGCACATTATTTTTTTCGTCGATCACATCACTCAACTAATCATAATATTCCAATACCATCCCATTTTGCACTCATGTCATGACATCTTGCCAAAATCAATGTCAGTCATTCCAGCCAGAGATTTAATGACAGATATATTTCATATTAATGACACTCGACTCAATTTTTTTTACGAAACAAAATATTTATTTTTGACTTTTAACAATCATCGATAGTGTAATTCTGACATTCATTAAAGTAGATTTAGTTAGCGCTGAAGTCGAGTGTCCATACCCATTTAGCTTTCGTTAGGTCGGGACGTGGCATTGTGATGACTACTTGGCCCTGTGCATTTTCAGACCATTCAAGGGTTTGGTCATAGCCAAGCATTCTTACGCTGTCGGTGGGACTCAGATTTACGGAGGCAAGAGTGATAGAAGAGCCGGGCCATTTTGTGATCATTCCGTATACGTGGCTTTTGTCTTTACTCTGAGTGTACCTATAACATTAAAAATCAAATCAAAATTATTAATTGTCACTCAAGAAAAAATTGCAGAAAAAAAAATTCAGATAGACTTGATTTGATCAACTTAAACTTACCACACGCCAGGTGCAAGAGTGTCATTTTGTGCTGTGAAAGGAATGGATGAATAAATAGCCTCTCCATTGATATCCAGCCACTCGCCCATTTGTAACAGCCTCTCTTCCTGGATTGGAGGGATGGTGCCTTCCCTGGTAGGACCGACATTCACGAGCACGTTACCTCCGCAGGCCACACTTGATGCAATAACTGTTATGAGTTCCTCTGGAGTTAGGTAGTCCTCGATCTTGGCATTTCTACGGTAGCCCCAGGAATCCTTGTCGATCGTCATCGCATTTTCCCACTTGTAAGGGGGAAGCACTCCTGGATTATAACGATCGGCGCATGTGTAGAATCCACCATGCTTGCAAAGAGTCTCGTGTCCCCAACGGTCATTGGTTACAACGGTGTCACGGACGGGACTGTCATTGTAGAGCCACGCCAAGAACTCCTTGGATTTCCAATAGGTATCTGCTGCCTCCCATTCGCCATCAGACCAAATAATTTCGGGATGGTAAGTGTTCACAATCTCGTACAGTTCGGGTAGCGTTTTGAAGCGGACAAATTCATCGGTGGTGTGATTGTTTGCTGAGTCATTCATCCACAGTGGGTTGTACCATTCGTACAAAGAATGATACAGACCGAATCTCAGATCTGTTTCATTTCGCACTGCGTTCGCCAAATCACCGAGAAGATCGCGGTGTGGCCCAACCTCCTTAGCATTCCAACTGAAGAAAGGAAATGACCACTATATTAAATACCAAGCTTATATGCTACCCTATTTATGTATATAATATTTACTTCTCCGAATCTCACTCACCTGAAGGCTACTTTGGAAGGCCACAAGGTGTAACCTTCGTGGTGTTTGGAGGTCAGCACGACGTACCTGTCAACAATACAAGCACAATTTGGAGGATGGAAAATTTGATAAACAATATACAAACACTTGACCGCCCACTCAATTGCCTTATCAATTATGGACATTCACGACATTTATTTAAGCACACTAATAACACAACAAGATAAGAGATTTATTTTCAGGGTTACACTAAAACTAAATGGAGATTTTACTTTGCCAATTCCAATATTTGAACTCACTTTGCCCCAGACTTCTGGAAAAGTCTCGCCCAGTGACCAGGGTCGTAAAATTCAGCAGTGAACTCGGGAGCAAATTCTTGGTAAGTAAATCCTGGCTTGTAATTCTTGGTCATGAAGTCAACGATTGACTGTCTTCCGTCTGGATATGAGAAAACAATGCGTCAGTAATTTTAGTATTTAAATGGTAAGGGACAAGGGTACGACACATTTAATTTACTACATACCCGTCCATGATTTCCAAAACCATTCACTGGAGATCCCAGGCACGCTGAAGACACCCCAGTGGATAAAAATGCCAATTTTACTTTCATCGTACCATGGAGGTAGAGGTCTCGAATCTAAACTGCCCCAGGTAGGGTCATACGCCAATTTTTTAGGATGAATCCGCTTTTTCATGGCTGCTGACGCTTCCCAATGCAAGTCTGCCGAATCCACCTCGTTCATTTTTTCCGAGATCTTCATTTCAAATTCCTCCCTAGCCTCATTGTTATACGACTTAAAGTGGTGGGCTTTAATACCCACCACTACCACCAGGACTAACAAAGACAACAGTGAATAACGCATCTTGCTTCAGAATTGAAACAAGTCTTTTGTTACAAAAATAAAACTGGAAATGGAAATAGAATCAGACGTGTTGCTAAGTTTGACAGTTGACCCAACCAACCTCGTTCAGTCTTACTTTCCTTCTGCAAGTACTAGACTATTAAAAACTCGCAGTTATTTATATACGACTTGTTTACACGGAAGAACTCATCACAGCCTTCCTTTGAGTGTGGTGAGTGAAGTTAAGCCTCCTTGTCATGTTACATATTTGATTACATGGATATTTGTTTGCTGATACATGATATCTGACCAGAGGAAACATTGACAACTCTGTCTGATATAAAAATGAATCGGACATTATAAAAATAAGTATGAAAGCGCGAGTGTTATATAATCATTGGCTCTTGTTACTATTGCTCTACTCCCATTACTTCTTTTTAATAGCTTGGACATGACACATTATGAATATATAAGTAAGTCTTTGTGCATCACACACTTAAACTTGTAGAAACATACTTATCTCGATATGAAATGGACATGGCAAATATCCTACAAAGTCCATGTAATCATGCAAACGTTACTTTCCATGCATAATATCATATTGTATTCAACATATCGTACGACATTTTTCCTCTTTGTTCACTGTGGTGCATGTCATATCATCATCATGTAAACGTGTATTGATTTAAGGAACGAAATTGCACTTTGTATAGTAATTGTTGTATGGCAACTAGCAGGAAAAACGAAAAATAAAGTGCAACTTAATCAAAAGTGAGAGAAACCTACATATTTAAGGAAATGTGATTTATAATGCGAATTTCATTGTCAGCATCAAGTTCTAGAAATGTTATGGATAGGATAATACCATGCAATGAGTTATGAGTATGGAGTATAAAGAAAAATGGAAAACAATCGATGAAATTTGTTGCTTGCGTGAAAACAGGTATTTATTTTTAAAAGTCACTTTATATATAATAGTAAATAATTGCTGATGATTGATTATATTTTTGCACTCCATAAATTTTCCTTTGTTCGCTTCATTTTCCAGCTCCAAGAAAAAAACTCATAATATTTGAAATGTACATAATATATTTATATATGTATATGTCATATTTGTATATATAATATAACGTTATCATATTATATACATTTATATATTAGTATTTTATGTATATGTTCACAAATTAGATAATTACATTGAATTAATTTTATAACAAATAAAGTTTATTTAATTCACCGTGAATTTTACCGTTGTGTCTAGTGATGTCTTACATTACATGCGAAGTTGTTTGCAATGTGCACATTTAATTAAGATATAAGCATTAACAATTAAACTAATTACGGACGAAAGCGACAGCGAAATGCACACCAAAAACTAGTCTGGTTTTATCCCCTGATTAATAATAAACTCGAAATAAATTTCTATCCTGTAAAACGACATGACACAGTATACAAACACCAATAAATGGGTAATATAATAATCGTCTAGGGTATGTGTACTTTACTAATTTAATCCGGTGTTTAACTTGGCAATAACACTAATCAACATTTTTCTTTACAGACCATTGTGACTCGTCACTTTACAATATTTATTTACATAACATCGGTGAATTTCGCTTTTCCTGCATCTCTTTACAACACATGCGTTAGCTCATCAAAATTAGGTGCATTAAGTGCATTCTGCTGATTACCAAGCCATTCATTTCATCGTCGAAGCTTAAACTTAAATGATTAACCAAACCTACCATTTAATTGCTAATTGGGTTATTTATACTGGTATTTATTATGTTCACTGAAAGCTAAGTTAAAAATGAAAAATGCAAGAACATTCGGCTGGGTTTTTCGGTATTTCTACGAATCTCTGAACTATCAAAATTTTAACGTTACACTATTCAACGATAAATTAGGATAATATAGTTTCGGTATCACTACTGTCATCATCACACTCAGAAAATAATAATTATATTTAATAATATAATTACTTGCGAGAATTAATTAAAAGCTACTGTAATAGAATGGCTCGTGTTTGTTACAATTTCCCACTCAAGTTCAACGTTAATAATCAATTTAAGTATTTAATAACCATAATGTCATAGTCATCCTAAATATCATTATTTAGATGTTTCCGACACCACTTCTTCACCGTGTCAATTAGTGGCAATACCTACAATTAATAGAAGTATATAATTATATTATAATTAATATAAAATGAGACCTACAGTTAATTCACAGTAATAGTACATTAATTTTCAACGAAGACAAAGTAAACCACTTGAAACTTGTAATTGATAAATCACTTAATCACATTACTCTATTAATTGTATTATGGTGAAAATAACATGTACGAATTATCTAATAATTCAACATTTAAAGATCAACAATATGAATATAAACTATCCACAAAAATTTCACGACCTCTCGCTTGTACATTCAAGTTAAGCAATAATTAATAATAGTTAGTCTAAAAAGTCTAAATAATGTTCTGCTTTCATTTCTTACTTTGATTATAATAACCTAAATATCCTTTCCGTTAATTTAATAACCATTTCTTATTTTAAAAAGTTACAAACTACTACATACAAAATACAAGCGTTGTCCGCATCATTGAAAATGACCAATGTGATCAGGTATTTCAAATGTGTGGCCAACCACTTGCAATTTACTTCGTCAAATGCATGGCATGTTTCTTTCGAAATCCATTTTACTTAAAAACTAACTTAAAGAGAGAAAAAATTGATCATATTAAAAGCTTTGCTGTAACGTACAACGACACTAAATCTACGTTTCAAGGTTGCTTCGTCGTTTCTACTTTCTAATGCATAATTTTCCCAATCATCACTCTGTGACGGTATTTAAGTATTTAAAGACTAACCGTAGACTTTTTCTCGCCTTTATTAACCTTGCCATCTTTCTTATTCTAGTAAATTCCAGGTATCATCAATATAATATTCTTTTTCTTCACTGTTAAACATTTTCGCAGACTGTTAATTTTTATTTATTGTAGAAACGCTCTCGATCCGATTTTTTGTAACCTTCGTTGTTTTTGTATTAAAGTTTAAATGCTACAATGAATAGAGGAGAAAAGGGAAATGAGAACAATAAAAAAAGATAGACGTTAAAAACCGGGATGCTCTACTTCGTTTCTCTTGTGCACACTAACACAAACTAACCTGATTCATTTAATTTTATGGATACATTATCTAAAAAGCTTCGCTTCTTCCTTCCTTGTTCAGTTTTTTTTAGTTTCATCTGAAAAAGTGAATGAGAACAAGGACAAAAATTAAGTTTTCTTTTGTATTTTGTGTCGAGATCTGTCAGTTTTTTTCTATGTATAAAAATGAGAAAATTTGTTTAGTACTATTTTCAAGAAATATTCGTATGGAAAGTGATTCCTTAAAACTTTCTCTGAAAGCTAATAAACATGAAAACATCTACTTTCTACCTTGATTTGCTTCCAATTTTTTTTATCCCTAATATATTTCATCATCATATTATTTATTGTATTGTACCCAGAGATTGTTTTATATTTTTTGCACGTTTCATTTTTTAAAAACTTTTATCGTCGTCAATTTTAAAAGTGGAGGTAAAAAATTGTTATGTACATACAGAAGAAAAAAATATTCCTACAACAATCAAAAATGTATTGTATTGTATGTAGTATTATGGCATTTCTATTGTAGCGGCATGAGAAAAAAATACTTGCTTTTTTGTTTTCAATTAATTAATCCTACACTTTATAATGGTTTTTGTTTTGTATACCTTCATTTGATCACTTTATGTCATCTAGTTGAAAAACACGAACATGTGCCGTTACCAATGTTTTTATAATTTTATATTTTTGAAAAGTTTCTACTTACGTATTTAATTTTTATTTAAAAAATGCTCATCTCTCTCTAGTAGATGCAAAATATCTAGTTTTACTTGAACACATTTAATTTTTAATAAATAAATAATTCGTAACTAAAATGTCCTTTCTTCTACTTATAACATCAACTGGCTTGTACGTGCTATGTTTAATTTCATTCCTAATACTAACACTAAAAAGGTAGTAAAATTGTGATTCATAGGAATACGGGGCCTAACAAGCTATTAATAAATATATTAAATGTAATATAATAACCGTGTTGGAGTTTATCGCTTAATAAGCACACTCTTCTGCATTCACGCAAATTATGTGCATGTTTGCACTCCACTTTTAATGCCACACAGAAGCCTGTCAACCTACAGGAAACTTTTATGTCTACAGCTACAAATTAACCAAGTGCTCAAGGTTGTGTTTTGTGAGGTTGTGAGTCACAAACAAGTTGTGACATGCTTTGGGATTGAAAATAAAAGTCTTCAACGAGAGTCTCAACAGCAACCATAAAAATTCTGATCTCATGAGACTCATAAGAATTTAACATAAATTATTATTACAACGATTGATGAAACGTATATTAATTATGAATAGTAAAGCTGCGAATAATATATTGAGTGATATAAAATAACTTAATGATATGAAGAATTAAAATCATACTAAAATATAGAAAGTTTACGTCATATCGAATAAATATTTTTGTTTATGTGACTACCGCTAAAAATGCAAGTGTGGCCAAAATGGCTGGTTAAGAAAATGCTTATTTTAGTAGATTTGGCGTATCGATAATACTCTATGTATTTTTAATGATGATGATGAGTGGTTAAAAATGAGATTCTCATGATTCTCATGTAAGAATTTAAATGGTTGTTTAATGACTCTCATGGAGACCCATCTCAAATTAATACCCCTAGACATGTTTCATGTTGATTGTGTTTTGTCGGTCTTACTAATGCTATAAAATGGAAACACTAATCATTCACCTTATATTAATTAGTACGTAGTCTAAACATTAAGTAAATTTATGTATTTTGCTTACTTGTGAATAGTAACTTGAATCGAAAGAAAATTGATTTTGTTTTGCTATGTATCGTTTCTTTGATAGAAAGGAAAGACTGGGTTCACCATTTCGCGTACTAATCATCAAAGTTTGCTTTCTACACCCCCGATATAATAAGGTTATACACTCCAAAATGATCACCTCGTGAGAAACAGTGTCGTGGCCGTGAGTGCTCCTCCCACTGATGCTGATTGATTTAAACAGCAGCGAAAAAAAATAAGTAAGAACTAGAACTAATGCCAAATCGGCGCTGACGCTTGTGACGCTGATTGCTGACGAAATGTAAGAGAACAGAAAGCAATGGTTCTCTGTGATCAGCTTGTTCAAAGTGAAACTTACTCTGGCTCAGCACCACGACGCGACACAATACATTCAATCGTAGTGATTATTCTAGTATTTAACCTTATTCTATGCTTCACCCAATTAAAAATGTCATACGATTACCATTGGATTTTCACAAGTTGCCACGCCACATGACACAAATGTCGGAGCCCTAGAAAGTGTTTTAATGTCAACTGCGTCTTGAGAGGTCAAGCAAATGACAGCTGGAAGTGGATGTGTTGCTGTTGCTAAGAAGTTCGGCGTCCTATATCCATCCGGGTCTGTTGAATCCCAAACTGGAATGTGGATGTGCGTAGGGCGCTGGGTAACCGGATGGGTGTGAGAGTAATCCCATGACGTGAGGCGATCCTTGGAACAGTTGCTGGTACGGATCAAGTCCCCGTGAAGACTGCGAATGCGCAGCGAAAGGTTGCGAGCTGACGGGTTGGTGAGCTTGATATGGCGACGGGTGAGAACCGGGAAGGAAAGGGTATGGAGTGATGGGTGGTGTTGGCACCCCGCCCGTCGACGATCTCGCTGCTGCTGCCGCCGAGAAGCTTGAATGGTGAGGAAAGTGGCTGGAGGAGGACGCAGAGGGATAAAAATCTGACGCTCGGTGGGCAAGCGGTGGGGTGAGGGTTGGTGGGGACGCAGAGTACAAGGAGCTGGTTGCCGCATCCGACATCTCCTTTGAGTACAGGGCCAGCGAATCGGGCGTTAGAGAGGAGAAGTTGAAAGCGGAGCCAGGAACAATGCCGCCACTGGAGGAGGAAGATGATGAGGAGGACTTGGCGCTAGCATTTGACTGAGATCTAGATTTCCCCTCGGAAGACGACTTGCTCTGTTTCTTGCTAGATGACGACGATGCAGGTACGGAAGCTGGAGACTCCGAGTGGTGATGATGGTGGCCGGATTCACCGGAACTGCTACCGGCGGAGCCTCCCCTCTCACTGGACGATTGATGATGGTGGTGATGATGATGACTCGAGCCAGAACCACTCGAACCTTGTCCACTGATAGACTTGGATGCACTGCCCGAAGTGATTACTCCAGAGCTAGAACCTCCACTGCTCGCGTTGGTTGAAACCGGGTAACTGTTTGATTCTTGCTGAGCAGCTGCAGCGGCGGCGGCAGCCGCTGCCCTCTGGTACTTGGACATACTTTCCGGATCCGCATAGGCGTGTCTGTAAGCGCTTGGGATACTGTTCACGATCTGAGTGAGCGAAGCGAGGTTATGCGGCCAGTGGAAACCATTCGCCAAGTCACTTGGAGCCAGCTTTCCAGCTTCCAAAGCTGCAGCCACAGCAGCTGCTGCCGTTGGATTCACGCTCGCACTCCTCGGTATTTCTGGATGAGGTGAGGGTGCCGCGTTCGCGGAAGCATTGCTTCGACTGCTCCGCTTGGATGACGAGGAAGAGCTTGCACTGGCTGAAAGTGAGTTGCTGGAAGTCGATGAGCTTCCTCCAGACCCACCCATCGTTAAACTCAACTCACTGCCTCCTGCCACACCAGATGAAGCTGCAGCCACCATAGCTGCCTTGTAATACCGATTCATTGCAGGATCTGAAGAGATCGGGTTGTTGTACACGTTCGGAGCAACGTTGATGTTTCTAGGGTTGCTGGTGTAAGGATTGGATGGATACGGATGGCTCAGGTGCGGCTGGCTCGTCGGCTGCCTTGAATGAGAATGTGCTTGGGCCGGACTCGGATGACTGGAGGAACCACTTCCGCCTGCACTTCCATACGACGACGAGGATGTGGACGAGGAATTCGCAGTGGAGGACTGTTGGTGAGCGTGCGGAAGATTTGGAGGATATCTGTCCCTAGAACCACTGTCGTGATACTGATTGCTTCCCACATGGGCCTGCTGTGGTTGTCCCAGGTGACTCAGAGAGTGTGCATGGGGAGCGTTAGAGTGGGCATGGGCAGGTGTTTGATGATGGTGCGAGGAGGAGGAGTGATGATGGTGACTATGTGCAGGATCTGGTAACTGGTGAGACGCCGAATTTCTGAGGTGTTGGTCCAACATACTCGAAGGCGAGTAGTGGTGAGCGGCAGCGTATGGCGAGGAACTGTGAAGGGCGGAGGAAGCCGCTGACCGACTCGACTGTTGATGGGCAGGTGTTTGGGGTCCGGGAGAGGGAGCTGAGGAATTTGCCGCTGCGCTGCTGTTGGAATGAGAACGGTAGTCGGTTGCTTCTCTGGAAGAGGACGAGTTTGAGTTTGCACTGCTCATGTTCACAACTTTGGGTGAATGAGGGGAGTTGGGGTTGCCGGGAGACTCGGCGATGCCAATGCTGGCTGTACTGGGAGGAGTTGATGGAGATGGTAGGCCACTACTAGAAGCGTTTGACCTTGGTCTATTTGCGACATTTGGAGAGGGTGAGCTCGCCACGTACCTGGGTGCGTAGAGAGGGGTGGAAGATGGATACCCAGAGTCACGACCATTGCCACCTCTTCTGGAAGATGATGACGTGCTCGTGGTGGAGAGATTATTAGCACCGCCACTACCGCCGCCTCCATTTCCTCCACTGCCTCCGCCGCCATGCACACTGCTTGGCGTTGGAGGTGTGGCGGGACTTGACTGCGACTCGTTCACTTTATCCGGACTAGAATGCTGAGAGGCTGTGATATCCTGATAGAAACCGACCCTGACAGGCGCCAGTGGTCTGGGAGGGGTCTGAGGTGTGCTAGGTGGAGGGCTTGAGACGCTCGGCGAAAAGGGAGAATTCGGGCCTGCCGGACTTTGCGAGCTGACATGAGAAGAAGCGGAGGGAGATTGTGACTGTGAAACAGGACCCCATGGGTGATCATCGACCCATCGTGGTGGATTCACCACGACGCCTCCACTTCCTCCTCCAGAGATGAAGCTGCTGCTGCCAACTCCTGAAGTGGAACCGTCCTGACCAGATGTTGTACAAAGTGGAGAGCCACTCTCGCTCTGAGATGAAAGACTGCTCGAGCTCATCTTCCGGTTTCTGTGCTTCTTGCTCGAGTGATGGTGCGAGTGTGCGAGAGGGGGTGAGCTCAAATCTTCACCCACCGTCATAGAGCTGTTCCTCTCCGCCGCTGCCAAAGCTGCCTGCTTAATCGGGTTTAGCAAAGGATTCGCTGGTGGAGATGGCCCGGCAAGCTGAGTCGCCGGGTTCCAGTTTGGCGTCACGGGATCCACAATTCCATGCCGACTGGCATTTGGAGATGGAGTCGAAGAAGTTTTGATCACGCCTGGGTGATGAGGAGGAGGTGGGTGCGCGGCTGCTTTGTTTGGCGGTAGGTGAGACTTTGAGTCGGGTTCGCCGACGCCTCTTCCCATGACGCGGAATTTGCTTTTGCTGTCGTGGTCTACCTTTTTAACCGGAGACACCAGAGGTGTAGCGGTATCTACAGTCGCTGGTCCTGCTGAACTATTCCCTCCAGTGGGTGCGCCACCCGGAGCATTCTTCGCAGGACCTCCGAAAGCCTTAATCCATGCCGAGAGGTTGGGCATGCACTTTTCCCTGTTGAAGCCTTTGCTTGGTTCCAACTTCCGGTTCAACTCATAATCGTCATCTTTCGCTTGTTCCTCTTCTTCCTCCTTTTTTACTGTTTCTTCGGCTTTCACTTCGTCCATTTTCGACTTCATGAACTCCTCATCGTCACTGAGTCCTTCATCATTCTCTTTGAAGTCACCCAGCTTGATTGCATCTGTGGATAGCACCGAACCGAGACTTAACTTAGGACCGCCCTCCTTATCACCCAGAATTTCGCTCACGAGGAGACATTTCTTCTTTTCCGCTGCGCTGTCTCCGTTTCCACTGTTGCCATTTCCGTTTCCAGGAGCCGCGGCGGCACTAGGCGGTTCTACAGTACTTGGAATCGTACCTTGAGAAATGCCTAGTGCCAAACTTGGAATACTTTCTCCTTTCAACTTGGGCCCCTCCGCGGAAGCCGTCAGTGCCTTGGCAACCCGACTGATTTGGTTCATTCTTTTGAAAGCCGCCGAGTTTTTGAGGGTGTTCAAAAGATTTCCGGTGCCGCCAAGCGCTCCAGTGGGACGCTTTGATTTGGGTTTTTTCGGACTGGCAGGGCCATCCTCTGATTTCTTCCCTTTCGTTTTCGGCTGAGAAGACGACGTAGTCGACATGGATGACACCGACGATGACGAGGACATGGAAGCAGACTTTTTTAGAAGCCCGCTTTTAGATTTTGCAGAAGCTGACTTACTGGTGGTTGATGAGTCATCGGACACGTTGTCTTTTTTATGGTGATGGTGGTGATGATGATGATGATGTTTGTGGTGATGGTGCTTGTCCTTCTTCCCCTTTTCCTTCCCCTTTTCACCATCTTTTTTCTCGTCTTTGACCGCACCTGACTTGCCTTTCTTCTTCGGCTTTGCCTTATCCCCCTCATCCTTCTTCTTCGGAATCTTGGGTGGCGGTGGACTCAAATCTCTGTCAATGTTGTACTCGTCGTCTTCATCCATGATGAATTGCGTCGATCTCGCTTTCTTGCCGGAAAAATCCAGCTTTCTCTTTTGACCAGAAGTACCAGGTGCTGATGGAGACGAAGTGAGGATTTTCTTCACTTTCGGGACGGGAGAGGAAGGTGCAGGATCCTTCGCTGCTGTTGCTGCCGATGTTGTTGATGCTGAACTTTTCGAGGCCTTCGGTTTATCACTGGTGTCAGAAATAATCTTTGATGATTTTGGTTCAGACGAAGCAGCAGGCGAAGGCGAGGTTCCACTTCCACTGTAGTCCTTTTCAGGAGGCTTTGGAGTGTCGCCGAGCCACTTATTGATATCTTTCAATGTCTCTGCAGCAACCGAAGCCAAGTTCTCGATCGCCTCGGAGTCTCTGCTATGATGTCGCATTAGCTGTTGCTTCTTCTTTTTTCTTTCGATTTTGTCCTTGTCCTTGTCCTTGATTTCCTTCGAAGATGTAGTAGGGGATAGTTTGGACGAACTCGACTTCTTTGTCGAAGCGGTTGGCTCATTTTCCTTCTTATGCTCTTTGAAACTGGAAGGAACGTTGGCAACACTGGCGCTTTTACTGCTTGGCTCTTTCTCTTTCTTTTTCGAGGAGTGAGACGAAGGTCGCTTTCGTTCTGACCCCGTCGCATTCGTGTACTCAATACTAATTTCTTCATCAGACTCGTCTGGAACTATGTAGCGTTGAATGAGTTTGTTGAAAGCTTCGTCGACTGTTTCCACCATTTCTGTGTATTCTGCGAATGAAGGGTATTACAAAATTAAAAGTAATCAATAATGAGCCACAAAGAAACGGTTTTAAAGAATGTAAATTTTGGAATTGGCTTGCTGACGTACCACTGGAAGGTCCGTTGTACGTTCGACAATTCTCCACAATTCGGTCAAAATCGCCTTTGAACTCGTCCAGCGAGGAATACTGCAAACAAGTTGAATTGTTATTATTTTATGTTCTATCATTCGTTTCGGACTTTTGAAGCGGGTAGCTCATTCATAAGATCCGACCAGGGTTGTACCAGAAGCAGCCGCAGCCGTGAGCAGGTTAAGAAAAATGAGTAAGCTTAACATAAGACAGCAGCCCTATCCTACACATGTTAAATTAACATTTACGAAACGCCTATTCTTAACCTATTCACGGTCTCTATATAAAATTGGCGTCTGGTACATCCCTGGATCCGACACTTAGTTTTTTAAGACGTCTCGGAGGTAATTAATCAGCTTGGCTTGACTAAAAAATGGAGGATTTCAAGAATTACGATTATTTATTTAACAGGGTGAAGGAGCTGGAAAATGAAAACAGTGAATTAAAAGCCCGTGGGAGGATACTACAAGAAGAATTAGCTGCTGCTGAAGACCGAGAAACGCGGTTGCTGGATAGGATTTCCGTTCTTGAAGGATAACTATTTTTGTATGTAATTGTTAGTCTAACCTCTTGATTGTCCAGCTTATCTTCCATGGTTTGGAGATCCATCGGGTTATCAATTATTTTGTAATAGTTGGGCGCATAGTCCTCATCTACCGGGTTGATAAATGGCCATGCATCCCGGTGATTCTTGATTGCTTCGATCACCTTGTGCATTCCGATTTGCACATCTTCCTCACTTTGAGAGAATCTATGTATGTATACAAGAGAAAATATTCATTATTACATAATTCATGGTTTGCATATTAAAAAACCCTTTTCTTCTATTAACTAAAAAATAATATTGGACACTTACAGCACACTACTTTTGACCTTGGTTTTGGACGTTCCACCACCAAGACTAATCGATGGAGCACCAATGATTAATGAAGATGAAGACTCTGACTTGGAGGCCTTGGCTTTTTTCCCACTAGAATCTTTATCCTTACTTTTACTCTTTCCCGACTTGACTGACTTTTTCTCCTTCTTTTTACTCTCCTTCTCCTTGTCCTTCCCTGACTTCTTCTCAGAACTTCCCTCTCCCGAAGACCGCTTTCTCTCCTTCGATTTCACTTTCTTTTCAGATTTCACCTTCACTTTCTCTTTTCCACCTTTCACTTTCACTTTTGCCGCACTCCCATTATTGTTATTATTATTGTGCAACGTTCTTGCCACAATTGACTCATAGTCCGCTTCTTCCTCCTCCTCACAAAACTCATCCTCTTCCTCCTCTTCATCCACATCCATGTGATTCTCCTCCCCATCTTCCTCCTCCGGCTCGTCGTCGTCCTCATCGTCCTGAATTGTGACTTTCTTCTTTCCCGTTGATTTCGACGATTTCTTTTTTTTCGCTGTCGACGGCGAAGGAGATCGGCTAAGATTTTTGCTCCCGCTGTGTTTCTTCTTCTTCTTGCTGTTGCCCGCCTTCTTCAGACTACTTGACAAGGACTTCACTGACTTCACCTTTTTCTTCTGTCGAGGTTCATCATCCTCCTCATCGTCTTCATCCATCTCTTCGTCCTCTTCTTCTTCGTCCTCATCGTCCTCTGCTTGTCGATCTTTTGCTTTTTTCTTCTTTTTCTTGGCAGGGCTCCCTTCCCCATCCTCGCCCTCCTCTTCGTCCACCAAAGGGGATAGGGTTGACGAGAGCGAGTTGTTCGTCATTCGCCCGCCTTTCTTGTCATGATTCTTTCCCGACTTCTTTCCGCTTCCTTTTTTCTTGACAGGGGAAGCTTTGACTGGAGACGCTTTGCTATTCTTTTTGCTCACAGCGGCAGCCACAGTCTGCTTGGAAACTGTGCTGGCCTTGATTGACTGCGGCCTTTCTGTGGACACAGAGGAGGAATTTCTGCTGCCTGCATTGGAGGGAGATGAGAAGTTTCCTCCTCCACCACTGCTGCCCCCGCCACGGCGCTCGCGCAAGTGAAGTCTAGCCTTGCGTTCTTCGCGCTCAATAGCTTCCGCCAGAAGCCGATCAGCACGTTCCTGCTCTTCCCGCTTCCGGCGGAGCTCCTCCTCATCGGGAGGCGGCGAGCACTCTCTGCCCGAGTGCTCCTCATCAAGATCCATCGCGTTTATTCTATTGTTGTTGTTATCCTCGTCGTCTTCTGGGCACCAACTATTATCATCGTCGTTGCCACGAAGGGCTCGAACACTCTTACTATTTAAAATTGGTGGAGACTTGCTGCCACCGACACCACTGTCACCACTTTTATCACCGTTAGCGTTGCTCTTGCTCGAATTAATGTTCACATGAGCAAGCAACTTGGGATTGGGCAGGGAAAGTGTGCTACTGTTTCTGATTCGACTCGGTTTAATGCCAATGCTGGCAGTTAAGAGCCCGTTGAATGCACTGGAGCCTGCACTGCTTCCAGCACCAATACCATTCACACTTCCACCGTTCACAGAAATCTCCTGGTGATTGTTCAGCTCATCGAGGAAGCTGCTATTGTTTGATCTGCCGTTCCGTCGCAGTTGCTGCTCTAGCATGCGCCTCCGCTGCAACTTTTCTTTCTCTGCGAACAGACGTGGCAACTCGGGGAGAAAGTCGTCGCACAAGGTTTTGAAGAGACCTCGCTCATGCGGCGACTTACAATTCCTGAACTTTTGGGTAAGGATTTGCCAGTCCTGTTCCGTGAAGCACACCACTTGCCACTTGGTCGTAATGTGCGCAGGCTGCTTCGGCTCCTGTTGCTGTTTCGACTTCTTCCCGCGCTTTTTCACCGGTTGCGTCTGTCCATTTAAAAACTTATATATTTATTTTCCCTTTCTCATAATTAATTTGGACTTTTTTGACAGTTAGAAACTGCGTACGTATTTAATAAAAAATACGCTAGTTCTTTTCATTAATGGACGTACCGAAGGATTTGGGTAGTAATCTTCTCGGTATAATCGTGTTCCATAAAAGTACCAGTAAGTGCTGCCCCCGCTGTCCTGTCCCAAGGGATCGACACGTAAACTTTCGGCTTCCAAAGTTTTCAGACTCTCTGGCACATCGTCATTATCCAAGCGAAAGTCACAGAGATCTCGTAGGATTTCTACTTTCGTTCGTAATGGCAACGAATGGAATGCGACATCACCATCAAACGGGTTGTTCTTTGTTGGATCCTCCTGTGCAATTATACAAAAATAAATTACATGCATGCGCCGCAAAGTACAATAGCACACGTCATCCATACATCCTCTTATTTCATGCTTCATTCCACCACAAGAAAATT
The DNA here is from genome assembly GCA_021029165.1 of Cyphoderus albinus. NCBI lineage: Eukaryota > Metazoa > Arthropoda > Collembola > Entomobryomorpha > Paronellidae > Cyphoderus > Cyphoderus albinus. Next base: position 51,589 of record VYYJ01000262.1, read on the forward strand.
TTCCCCCATTTAACAACCATTTTCCTCTCTCATCATCTTCACAGAAATAAAGAGCAGCAAAAAATACCACATTTCACTTCCTCCTCCCGCCTACTCAAAAATGCATGTATTAACATGGGAAAAGCTGCCATTCTCGTCTTTCTCAATTGCTCAACAACACCGAAAACCTATTACTTTCTCCAAAATAAAAAACAACAAGAGCGTGTATCTATCAAAACCAAAAGAGAACTCCACTCACTCTCTCTGGCTCTGTCACTCCAGCTTTTACATTATTCCTCCCAATAAAAGTTAGCAGCATCAGGACTCGAGACTTTGCAAAAATGAACATGTGTGTGTATTTTCCATGTCAGTACGGGTGAAAGCCACGCTTATTTTCTTTCGCAAAGTAATGTACACAGAGAACAACAGCAGCAACAGCAACGCACAAAACATGTAGGTCACCTTTTTCTCTTCCTTCCTTTCACTCACTCACTTTCTCTCGTACATAATCATAGAGCCATCTACTAACTAATATAAGCCCCTTCACATGTTATGCTCTATAGCTGCCTCCATACATACACGACACTTTCTCCTCTTTCTTACTTTCCCCAGGCTTAGTGTGCCTGTGTAATGCAAAACGAAGCCTTTGCCTTCTGTGTACCCAAACTTAGCCATACAGACTGACTGCGTTTCACCAATTAAGTCCACATCGCGTGCTTGTTATTTTTGTTGTGCTTTGTACAACATGATCTGCCTGTCTTCTCTAATATTAGCTCCCCACTAAACGTTTCACTGCTTCTCTCTTCGACTTGAAGCAAAACGTGAATGTGAAATTGTGAAGTGAAAGCTAAGCACAGAGACAGCTTTCTCCTCTGTATCCCTATAGCTATGAATAGTGAAACCAAACATAGCATAGCATAACAACAACAATAACACTAACAAAAAATTTGTACGACCATTTATAGCCCTATAATACAATACATATCTCTCTCTCTCCCTTTATTCTTTCTTTCCTTCTTTCAGTTTAACTTTTCACATTGTGAAGCCATTTCAATGTTGTTTGTTAGCTCGATGCCTGACGACGACTAAAAGTGAAAAATAACTGATATATATGCCTCTTTCGCCTACCATTTTTTTGCCTTGTCACAACATTCATCATTATTATTATCATTATCATCATCATCATTTTCAGCGTCGTTCAATATTCCCCTTCATTTTCATTTCCATTCTCATGTTTTCGCTTAACCGAAAATGAAATGAAAGTTACACGGCAACAACGACGAACAACAATAAAATGTGCAATAAACACCTATAAAGACAATCTTGTGTATCGGTAACATTAACGTTTTCTCCGCCAGTTTGTTATTACTTTCACTCGCTCATTTAAAAACTGGACACTGCCACTTTCCTTTTCTTTTATTCTTGCTTTTCTCTGACTAACAAAAGAAATTGAAGAAATGACAGGGTAGAGAGAAATAAGAACCACAAATGAGAGAAAACAATTTTTAAAGAGATATGCAAATTCCCCCATCTTTTTTACACTTACAGCAGGAGCAGCAGTCGAAACTCGATATGAAAGAAAAAGCGTGGCATGCTAAAACCAGAGTGAGGGAAAACGAGACGGAGAAAACGACTACCTAAAAAGTCCATTCATATCAGCGCCTGACTCCACCGGTCAAATACCTTTACGGCTACTCAGCTTTTTATAAGCATGATTTGCCATGATTGCTGGAGAAAGAGGGAGGAAGGCGAGTACATTGACTTGCTTTTTCTCTGTCCTTCTATTTCACACAAAGAGAGAGCAACGAAATTTGCTACAGTTACGTTACAGTGTTCATAATTCACAAGAAAGAACACCAGGGCAATAAATGCTGAAAATGTAGCACTGCCGTTTAATTTTAGTGACTACTGATTCCATCCTGTAATCTTAATCGTGTGCCTGGCATGATGTATGCTGATGCGTGTACTTATTTTATATAAAAAATGTAATGCTCAAACTTAATGTTTCTCCATTCTTCTTTAAAAGAGAAATAAACATTTTTTACTTTCACTCCAGCCAGGTTTTTGCAAAGGAAGGACGCAGGTAGGAGCCGTAAAAGGGAAGTAAAAATTCATTAACGCTTCAGTTACTCCTCAAAAGTAACTACACGCCATAAACTTAAAATCTGAAAGGGTCGTGATTTTTTGTTTCTCTTTTCGTCCTACGTTTTTTGGATTATTGCGTTATTACGGGCCAAACAGAGAATTTCCATTTTAATTACTCTACTATTATGGAAATAGGGAGAGAGGAGAAACCATTAAAAATGTGTACGGTCCCCGAAAGAACGCGTAACGGAGATGCTAGACACACGAAAAAATGAGTGATGATGATCGTGCTCAACGATTCGATTTTAATTGCATGTTTCATTGCCGCAGAAGCTGAATTTTTATGAGCAACGGAGAATAATAAAAAATATTATAAAAACAGAACAAAGAATGAAACTGCTCGAGATGGGGACAAGTGAGATTTATTATAGGGAAAACTGTAAACCGAGTGGGTGGAAAACAGGCAGAGAATCAGGTCGGATCATAAATTTTTGAGAATAAAAAAATAATGTCTTACTTCACATTTGATGCGAAAGAGTCTCCTCAGGTACATTTGATAGTTGGACGTAGTAATATCATCTTTGTGGGAGTTGAAACACCCTCGGAGAAAACGAACAATTAAATCTTGCAGTAAAGAGCTGCCGGAGTCTTCAACGCCGTCTGTTATCAAAGCTTCCTCGAGTTCCTTTTGTTGCACACGGAGCAGACATGAATAATGCAATGAGAAGATAAAGAAGGAACGTTAACACAAAACAATTTTATTTCTCTCCTTCTCTCTTCCTTCCTTTAGTATTTCTCCAGAAGATAAAAAAATCAGTGTTTTTACAAAAAGTTAAAAATAAAAACAATGAAAAAGACTTCGTTGCACTTGCTGATGTAATTTTGTGATGGATGATGTGTGTTTTGTGGGGAATACAAATAATTTCGTGGTACAAGAGGCTCTTCCCTTTCAAGCGGTTGCTGTTCTCTTGCGACTCAACAATCAATGCGAATATTTTTAAGGGATTTGGCTTTGGATTTTTAGCGACTGAAAAACGGCAGCACACTTAAATCTATATTTAATCAATCAATTCACAAGCAACAAGAAGAGGGAGGCAACAAGGGAACCTATAAATAATCAATCAAAAAGAATGCACAACAAAAATAAATATTTTTTTCTTAACACATATTTTTAACATTCATATATTAATTGGCAATCAGTTGCAGTTTGTTAGGAAAGATTTACACCACATAGCGAAACCAACAGCATTCAAGAGTTTCTTTAATTATGATTCGCAACATCGCAATGTACAAAGCAATAAATAAGTTACAAACAACTACCATCTAATAAAAATCCATTCCGACGTAAATTTTGACTTTGACACGTGTGTCCTAAACGTGCAAATTACTGAACAAGATTTTAATTGCTACTCCCAGAATCTTTATAGTGATGATAGAGAGAGAGAGAGTTTGCTTCCCTTTAATTATGTACATAGCAACAAAAAGTTTGGTGCATTTCCTACCTATTGACTTTTAGGTAGGTCAAAGTTTGTACTCTGTTTTTTTTTCTTCTTTTCTTTTCCCTTCTCATTCCCAATTATTATTTTATTTGATTTTACTTCGTTTTTACTAATTCGCAACATGCAAAGGAGACGACAATAATAAGAGAAGGATTTTGGGGAGATAACTATCAATTTTATCGTTTCGGTCAAATAATAATCCCTCATACTTAAATCCTGTGTGTAAATCCTTTACCGCACGCACGCATCTCTCTTTTGTAGTAGTTCAGTGGTTAGGTCATAAAGGACGAAAAGAAATTGTTTCCCTAGTTTACTTCCTTATCCTCCATTTGTTGACTTATGTAGGTTTTCGGACAATTTTCCTAATGACATTGCAATTTGTATGCTACCTAATTATTTTAGATGTGACTCATAGAGTCAAGTAGAGGAAAGCCGAAGAAGCCGACTAGTGAAAGATACATATGTGACAAAGTACATAACATAACATAAACTTTTTCTCCTTCCCCTTCCTCGACCCAGGTAGTTTAGTTTAGGCAGTACTGCGTCTGGGAAGTAGTTTTCTATATTTACTGCAAAAATTTGTGACATTGCCGCTCTTTCCGTGATCATAACTTTGGACGACTTCTTTCCTTTCCTTACTCAACTAAAACTCTGCTAATTAATTTTACTGCTATTATCAAAAGAAGGAGGAAAATTCGTATTCTAAAGAAAGCAATCTCATATTGTATTATACTGGTGCTTTTGGTGTTCGTCTCTAATATTTACTGACTCCGAGATGTGTCCACATGGCGATGGCATCATCCATAATGAATAGAAACTAAAAACAAACCCGGTTGTCCAGAGAAGAAGCCATAGAATGGAATTCTTTTTAACATTTTAGTTCCACTTCTCGGAAAACAAGAGCACTGCAGGGTTTAGTTTAAATAGGTGGTAACGGCCAGCCACGCATTGAATGTTTGAGCCGTCCCACCTGCACCTGTGCTACTACTACATAATGAAATTTAGAAAGTCTTTCAAGTGGCAAAACGAAACCTTATTTTATCTTCCTCTTTCATCATTGTCTCGACTCGACCGTAGTACGGTCACTGTACACCAAATTTATACGTAATAATAATGTAATCATAACCCCACTTTGCCGCCTTTCCAACGATCGCCATCGTTAATTGCTGTGAATGTGAAACCGGTATCGTTGAGGCCATTAAATAATCCATTAAATTCCCGTGGCACGCATATTTAAAGTTTCAAAAGTTTGTATGGGATTAAATTTGGCTAACAATAATCATTGATATTAATAGGTTCATAGTATCACAGAGTCTTAGTCTGTCTGCGGTATTTTTATTGGTAATAAAGCCACATAGCCATTCTGAGAAAGGGACCTAGCAGGCCAGACTAACACTAACCCTCTTTTAAGCTAAAGCTTAAACAAGCAACCACTGCAAAATTCCAAGTTTTCTACCCTGCTAAATATTAGCGAGCGAGTTTAAATAATGCGTAGAATCATAAATGTCCATCCATAGATGGCTACTTTATTTTTCAAGCTGTCCCCATTAACGATTGATGCCTCCGATCCATAACCATTCACAGTAAAAGCGCAATCAATAAACATGCATTCAAAGCGTTTTTTGCACACTACTGCATTATGAATCTTCCCAACTTTCAATCCGCTGATTATTAATTGAAGAAAGATTGATTCATTCAACAGATTATCAGATGAATGTTTTAAAAGCAAACAAACTGGCAACTGTTTCACTACTGCCTTCATTTTCCTTACTCTTATGCCAGTAGCTTAATTTTGTACAGACAACAAGCAACTGCATAAATTGGTAGCACACGCTTAAAATTGTCAATTTATCGGCAAGCAAAATCGTAACATCAGCATCAACATTCATTCTATGGAAATACTTTTACAAATAGTTGACGATCCCTTGTCATTAAGTTAAACATTTTACTGATACATACTCGTAAAAAATGAAAAAGACAACAAAGTCACACAAGTTTTTTTCTTTAAATATTAGATGATTGCAAGAGTAAACCTTAAAGAGTGACATGGTGTATTTTTGTGGTGAGGATGGGTGAGGCAACAAAGTAATTAAATGACATGTGTGTAAATGTGTTTGCTGTCAGTTTTTTAGACATTTTAAGTGTGTGAACACAGAATATTAATGTTTTTGATGAAGAATAAAAAATTAATTACTCATGATGCTTACCTCAATATCAAAGTCTAGCAATTCAAAGTACAAACGAAACAACGAACAAAAATGAGCTATACATGGAACTTCCCACCAACTCTGCACATCTGGAAGAAAATAATTCAGAAAACTCATCAATTCCAGTCGCACATGGGCAACACTTAAAATATTCGTTGGAAACTTTTTTTAATGAAACACATGTAACACATACACACACACATCCACAGAATCACACACAGACACACACACAATGAATTATAAAGATAATTAAGAAAATTATCGATTTCAAAACATTTTCATCACTTTTCTTAAAATGAAAATTCATGCACCCAAAACATTATTAAATAATAAATTGTAAAATCTAGGGAAAAATGTGAGATGAAAATGATGAAGGTCTTTACCAACTATCATGACTTGTCTGCCTCAATTAATTGTGCTTTCTCTCGTTTCACGTGTGGACGGACAGTAGTAAAGCAACTCAGTGGGAGTGAACAAGGGTGAATGAAGCTTTTCGAACAACGTGTTGCAAAATGAAATGATTGGCGAGGGAAGCGGTAACTGAACAGGTTGTTCCGTTTTAAACAGGTGCAAAATCAATGCGATAAAACGTTGAACTGTATGGTCAGGAGAAAATTATAATCTGGTAGGATTTTAAAAACCGAGGACACGTTAAAACTCGTCAACTATCTCACATTTAAAGTGGATTTAGAAATATTAAATCTATCAGTGTCTATCTGGAAATTGTTTCAAACATGAAACTTTTTTTCACTCTTTTCTTTCACACTGCCTTAACCCTTTCTCAATTCTTAGTAATGTCATTATCTAAAAATAAGTCTTTTAAAATTCCTAATCGGATTATTCGATACACCTGACCGGGCAATAAAAAACTCCCTCCATTAGAGCACTTTTGCAACCACCCACGTTCTCGAGTTAGAGTCACATTTTACAATTTACATTGACACGGGTAGCAGAGCTTTGGCGCGGTGCATTCATTTAATGTTTAACCTTCCTCACTAACTCTTTCCCGCGTCCAATCTTCTAACTGTTTATAGTTTTCTTTAATTACGCTCGTCAAGAACACAACGACTAGTTCATAGTTTAAGTCCGCGAAAAAAGTCGAACACGTTCCACAAACACACGCACACGATACTATTATTTTATAATGTAATATAGCACAATGAATGAATGAATGCACACAGGGCAACGTTGTTCAGCTCATCATAAATTCAGTGTCTTTTTTTGCAAAAAGTCCCCTTTTTAACAAATCTCTGTATGGAGACAATGTGCAGATCTTGTAAATTTCAAAACAAAAATAGTAATATTAATGAGGATGATAACAATAACAACATTATTTATTTATTACTACTATTGAAAGTAATTCTTCCTCCAACAATATCCCTACATCATAATATTATTTTGATAATGCAAAATGTGGTGTAATGTGGCGCTGCGCTGACTATGATGATGATTACTGACTGACTGATCAAAATGTGAATTACAACGTTATTCTTATCATTCTCGTACCTATTTATTTTTAGTGAGTGAGAGAACTACCACCACCAGCATCATCAGCAATAACACAGGATCACCATGATTGTTATACAACATGGCAAAGATATATTTTTTCTCGCATTATTTTCTGATTCAAATAATGGAATTAGTTTAGTGTTGGAGGAATTGCTACAATTTAAAGACACAGACAACAGCATACACTCAATCACACACACAGAACATGTAACTCGCTCTCAGGAGCCTTTTATAATGGAGCGAGACACCTTCTCTATCAATTTTTAATGCGCTCTTTTCTGAATCCTTTAAAAAACCAAGGTGGTACTATCATGATGGAAATAAAACTGAAAAGTAAAAAACTTACTCTCAATCGTATCGTATCCCCTCATGCTGGTCTTGTTCTTCTTATGATGATGATCACTGACCGACTGCTGACTGTTGGTAATCCTCCATTTATTCTTTGCCTCATTCACTCACTCTCTTTTTTCGATTATTCAGTCTTTTTCACATTCACGACGAATCCTTCGTGTATTATTATTACCACCTTTGATTGTATGTGAGTGAGTTGAATGTTGTGAGTACTCAGTTCTCTATCTTACTCACTTTTATGAACCTTTACAAACCAACAAACATATTATTATTATTATTATATTATGCCTTTTGCTTTGAATGCCTCCTTTGCTTCACTTTTTTCTCTCTCTCTTTCTGGCGATGACGATGATAGTTTTTAAGCTGTTTCAAGACATCAGTACTTACGAAGCCACCACCACCACTGCTACATTAACTGCTCCTTGTGTTTGCCACTAGTTACCATTTAGAAACCATTATTAAAATGTATACATGCATACCACCAGCGACGAAGCAGGAGCAGCAGCAGCCACAGCCACCTTTTTTATATTTAGTTTTTTAGTTTAGTGTCGTTTTCGACGAGAGAGAAATAGCAACTCTCGCGTTTACTGTTCGTTTCTATCTAAAAGGGTGATATGCTCAGGCTTCCTCTGAAATCGGTGGAAGAGAAGAGCGACTGAGGAGAGAGCCAGAGGAGCATGAATACATTCAACATTGCTTCAGCTTTACCTTACCCATCATGTTTTTCAACAACAACAAAAATATATAATATTTCACTTTTGGAATATCTATAACGCAGTAGAGGGAAGAAATAGAAAAAATATTTTTTGCAGGGAACGAGTATTATGTAAGTCGCAGAGTTTTAGTCGCAGGCAAGCTCGCTCGCTGGCTTGTTTCGCTGCTCCTCTCTTTCCTCCTTCTATGCTGTTACCTATGCGATGTGATGACGATGAGAGAAGAAGAGCGTTGCGAGGCGATGTTAGGTAGTTATTCGACTCGACGTTGGAACTTGTTAAAGCTGCGAAAAGGGTGAATGAATGTATGCGTGTGTACGAGCTATGTATATTTTATAGTTAGTAGTTTGAGGATCATCGTAAGTAAATACTAAGTTTGTATGATCTACCGGCCGTACCGGCCTTACCCTTAGATATTAGTCGCTCGATCTAAATAATGGTGAAAGCTATTTCAAAAATTCTTTCACCTGTACTGTGCTTACAAATCCCCATTTAGGCAGTTAATTTTTGCCAGCGTTGACCTCTGCTTCCTCCAAAACACGAGTGCTTTGCCCATGTTAAGTATATACAGGAGGTTTGTACAACAACGCCTATTTCGAAGGCACTGATTTCAGAGAAAGTGTCAGCTTGTGACCTGTGACCTCTAACACTTTTTCAGAAAATTATGATTGATTTGTCCAAAATTTGTACGAAGCGTTAATTTCTAAGACGCTCCTTACAGTAGACGAGAACAGTAATTTTTATGGGACAAGGTAGCTAATTTATTGAGCTCCAAACTTCTTTCGAGCAGAGTTCTACAAATAGTAAAGAAGCTTATAGCAAAGGAGAGGTCATACATGATTTCTTTGATTTACGTCGAACAATGGTCAATTCGAGATCGCCTATTTTTCAGGGAAAAAAGAAGCTTTTCAATTACCTTTAAATTCTGACATTTGACAGAAAATGCGAGAGATCCTCAAACTGCGATTTTTACCTAATGGTTTTATTTGTGTGTGCCACATAGAAAAGGAAAAGGGAAAATATAATGAAAAACGGTCGAGTTCGTTTTTATTCCCTATTCCTAAACGTGGGGCACTCTGATAAATCTACATTGTCAGGATCATGGGATTCTTGTTTGTAGTATCAAAGAGGAAAGGTACATGGCATAGCGCTGCTGTTAGAACAGAACTGAGCGCATTACCACACAGAATATCAAGTTTTAGTTTTGAAGCTACTTCTAGACTAGAAGTTTTAGTAAAGTAAAAAGCAAAGTAAAGCATGAACAAGACGGCGGTGATGGTGGTGGTGCCTTTTCAAAGATAAGCATCCACCACTCTGTTGAAAAACATTTTACTTTACGTTGTTTGCTCCTTTGCTTGTTTCGCTATTGATATCCCACTGAATGGAAAGACAAGTGGAAGTGGAGAGACACGGAGATGTGCTCTCTTTTAACTTGTGTGAGACTGAGCTGAGGTTAATACAATATTTCAGTAGTCGAGTCAACTCAGTGGTGGTATCATGTCCCCGTTTAAAGTTGGTTTCGTTGCTTGCAGTTATTCGCCAGAAAATGTACATTACGTATCCAATCCACCAAGAAACAACCACTTTTATTAAAAGAGATGCGCTCTCGTGGAAGCTTCTTGTCCGCCGCCATACATGCAAACGTAACTCAACTATTTAATTGTAAACTAACCAGCACATTTTTACCTATCCAGCGTTTCAAGCGCACATTATATTAGAAAAAATATATTACATTATATTAGAAATGTTCGGCGGCAGGTAAAAGGTAAGGAAGGCAACGCGTGTCAAGTTATTAAGATCTGTTTCCATTTATGCGTTTGTCTTCATTAACCTTGCTTGCTTGCTTACTGGATATGGTACATAGGTAACGGACCGAAATGCATGAGGGAATAAAAATGAGTGGAAAACGTTGCAAGCATCATAATAATATCATGAGCATGAAGAGAAAAAGATGATGGAAATGTAATAAAAATGAAAGAGACATGCAAAAAGGAAAATTGATTTCATTAGGGAAAATTAGCAGTTAATAACATAACAAAGAACAAGAGGAAGGATTTGCAATGAAGCTTTGCTTGCTTCGGCAAAAGTTGCTCTTTCCGTTGGAGAAGAATATTGATATTGTACTATTTATAAGATTAAAGTTCACAGAAGAAGGAAGCAGCAGAGACGAGAAAAACTAAATTTCATTTCGAAAAACGGTCTACCTTACCTGCGTTTTCCCTTCTTGTTTTCAATACTTTGGAGTGCATTTAGAGTTCAAAGAGAGGATATTTCGTCAGAGAAAAGTTCTAGCTGAAAAGGAAGAGAGCGCCAACGAACGTACGTACATCTCCATGTATTCACCACAGCACAAGCGTTCGAAACGCGTTACATTACGTAAGAGTGGAATTTACGTGTAGTGTTCGTTATAAGGGAGAATGAATAGATTTTTATGGTTTTGGGGTAAAAACATGAGAAAAAAGATTTTTGTGTTCCGCGTGATGATATGAGGATGAGGGCATGTATTTTATGGTATGGTAGTCAGTTAAAGCCGCAGCTCTATACTTACTGAAACCAGACAGAAACTACTGGTACAGCTTTTGCTCCTTCTTTTTGTACATGTGACCAAACCCTTTCTAATCGAAGAGAACTGACTGAGAATAAAATGAAACCTTTTCTTCAGTTAGTTAAGTTCCAATTCCCTTCTTTGCTTTTGTAGCAGCTTTCCGAGTAATGTTCTTCCTGGTAAAAGTAATAAAAAAACGTAGACAAACCCAGTTCGAAAAGCATAGTGAGCAGTAGCATCAGAATCACCGCGTTTTTTTCTCAGAACGGCAAAAGGGAGAAATCTTAGGGCTGCGAAGTTAAGCCTTTTAAAACTCTTTATGTCTCATGTATGTATCTAGTGGAAAGGAAAACTTCTTTCTATCTAGGTATCTTTGGATGGTTATTTCAATTTCATGTTACGTTAGTTATGTATGTGCTTAAGGCGGAGCTCACGGGACATTGGGACAGCACTGCAAAATGTGGAGAAGAAAAAGCGGCGGGGAAAAATAGTGATGGTGATGTGTGTCTAGGCAATACTTTCTGCTTTTCTAACCCAAGTCATGAATACACACGAGCGAGCTAAAATGAAACAAAACTACTGCTAACTCACGAGTCGATCGCGTCCTCGTTCAGTATTGTGGGTAAAAAGGTAAAAGGGAAAAATAAAAACTCGTTGCCAGTTGCTATGTAGATATTTCCCTTCATCGTCGATGATATATTGTGTGGCAAGTGGCAGGCGAAGGAAGCTCTTTCTAAGCTAACCCAGCGCAGGCACCTCCACGAACGAGTAACCAACCACCAAAACAACTCAGAGGCGAGAGAGAGGACAACTTTCCGTTTGAAGCTTCGGATTCTCATTTTATGCGAATCAGGTTTTCCTCGTTACAAGCTCAACCTTCTGGTGAAGGGTAGAACTGATGAGGTAACAATTGCTAACGCTAGAGTAGTTCACCAGTGACGACTAAACGTGTCGCTTTCGGTTACGAAAACAATTTCATACTGAATATTGGTCATAGTTTACTCCTGTTCGAGTTCGTGTCATGACACAGCATTTGAAGCAAATGCTATGTACTTTACTTAGGTACAAAATGGAACAAAGATGCTGGTTATCCGCAACGCAATTTTTTGCCAATATGAAGACCGAACACAAACCAAAGACCAAAGTGCATAACAATTATCTTAATATTTTGTATATGAGTTTGAAATGAAATGATATTGTTCACAATTACAGACATAAACTGCGTTTCCATTTAACAATTTTTTCAAATGAATAGGCGGTCTGATGAATGATCAAGTTTCTTTGCCGTAATAGGAAAGACTTCACAAAAGTTTTCTCTCTTTCAAGGTAGTAATTATTGTCAATAAAAATAATTACAGATCTTGAGAAGTTTAACGAGAGAAAGAATGAAAAGCAATTTCTCATTTCGCAATCAAAGCAAGCAAATCCGCTGAAATAGTATTTACATAATCTCCAATTTCTTTATAAATATTTAGCAAAGAACTACAGAAAGTCATAATGAAGGCGGCAGCGTGTAACGTCATTCTGCATATTGCTTTTAAACTCCATTAGAGGAAATGATAAATCCCTTTTGGTAAAGTACACGAGAGACTTGAAAAGGATTCTAATTCTAAAAGCACGGCGATAAGCCACAGCCACATTACAGCGATTAATAGCAGACGCAAACAGTGCATCAACATGCGAGCGAATCCATCAACATAAAACCGCAAACAGCATGAGTAGCGTCATATTTATCTGGCTGCCTCTTGGTAGTCGTCAGTCCGCTTCTTTTCTTTCTTCCTCACAACAGCAGAGCTTGAATTTGTTCATCTGAATCTGTAAATCTCTTTTTGCACCCGTGTGTCGTGCCGTACCGACACCGTGCTCGTTATCAAGCAAAGCATTTCATTCCTTCCTCCTTGTACAAAAACCAAAGACTATCTTTTTGCGAAAGTGCAATAGATAAAGAAATGATTATAATGCGCTGGTGATGATGCTCATCATTATGATGATGATGATGATGCCGACGATATTGACGACGAACCTAACTCCATCCACTAAACAGGGATGTTATCGTCGAAAGAAAAACCATTTCCTCCCGTTTTATATATTCCAAATTGCAACAACATGCAAAAAAGATAGTAAATGAACGAGCACTGATGAAACAGCAAGTTTATTCCGTGAGTGTGTGTGTTGACTTTTGTGCCTTGTGAATCCATGTTGCCTTGAAGCGACATAACGTGTGCTCCATCCTGACATGTGTGTGCGTATTCAACCCTTTTCTCGTCATCTCTCCATCCGAAGATCCAGAGATCGATTCTGTCTTTTTTATTCCCCCTTTTTTTCCACACCGCACTCAACATTCTCATCTCCCAGCTACAAATGTAATGTTAATGTATTTTCCTGTTGATTCTTTTACTTACTCGAATTGCAGCTTCCTTTCTTTCCTCCATATTATTTGTTTTGTCTGATGAATCTCTTGATGATGTTAATACAAAAGTTCATTTTCTAAGTACAAGTAATGATTCTCGTCCAAGCAAAAACTTTTCCATTGAAGCAGAACGTCTCAACTGAACTCCTGGTGATTATTATTACCTTGTTCGTTTTCATCCTCATCATCTCCATCATCATGATCACCGGCAGAATCAACAGCAGGAGCCACCAGCAACTTAAAGAGGCTTTCCGCGATATTACAAAACAAGCATACAATAACATGCTAAAGCGCTCTTCTTCTTACTTCTTCAATCTTCTTAACTCTTTCTGCTTTAGCTCCTTCGAAAAACTTTTCTCTCCTGCTCAAACAGATCATGTTTGATGTGGCAGGCATACTTGAGGCAATACCACTGCCGTGATTTTGTGGAAGCGGACCAAAGCTTTTGCTTTCCTCCAAATCCTAAACTCTCCTACATCCTCTTCATCTCACAAATGCTTTAGAAACATCACAAGAAATGTTTTTAAATCCATTTTTACAACTGTTGCTCTCTCCTGTGCCTAGACAAACTTGGTCCATTCCGTGGTACTGGTGGAGGACGCGACGCGGACGACGCTTCTTTTTTTTTAATATTGCCTGTTGCTTTTCCTTCTCAATCTGAGTGAGTGAGTGAATGCATTACGTACAGAATGGAGGAAAGCAACAAGAGGACGAGGATTGCAAGAGGAGTCATAAAAATTGTCATGTAAAAATTGTACAGAGCACACTACTACTGTGCAACTGCGAAAGAAAACAAGTGTACACATTTACAAGTCCTCCGTGAAGAAAAGCAGAAAAAAAGACAATGAGAATGAAGAGAGCAGCAGATGAAATGAAATTACCCCTTCTTCTTTTCAAACACTTCCTTTTTCACTTACAACTCTCTTCCCTGCAACAATAATGCAATGATGTGTTTGTTTGTATACGCTCAAAATTCAGAAAAAATATGTTATGCAAGTAAATTTGTGTGTGTACACAAGGCAGACCGATATTGCTTATCAACTTGTAGTATCATATCTCATATCCATATCGTGGTTGTTTTCTTGTGTTCACGTATTTTCCATAGATTTTTTCTGTTTTTTGGGCTTTTCCCCTTTCCCTTTTTAGAGTTCTCTAATATTTAGCAAAGCATGATTACATTAGGAAAAGCCATCATCGTGCAGACCCTTTACCCTCTTCCATTCTCTTGGTCATTTCATTTCATGTAGGTATTTAAAAGCAAAGAGGCTAGATAGTTTTTAGCTTACAAAGCAGACAATAATGGGCGACCGTTTCAAAGACTGTGTCTGTGTGTACATCTATTTGAGAAAGACGAATCTAAATCCAAGTTTGTGTGCAAGATATCTAATATAATAATAAGATATTATGGACACAAAAAACAAAGTTGCTGCATTTCATGCATACTCTTGAATGGATGGAAGGAATGGTTGGATTACGTTACGTGTGTGTGTACATGTCTACTTAAAAGCTTACATTATGCGGAGTTGGTAAATGGATGGACGTGCATATTTTTTCGTCTTTCTTCTTCGTCTTCTTCTTCCGTTCTGCTGTCTTTATTTATTTACACATTTTTACACGGCACGGCGATGCGATGATGAGGTTTGAGGGGAATCACAGGGAATATTGCAGGCTTGTAGCTTGTTGTAAATACGCATTATTATTATTATTATTCACATGAGACACCAGGCGAGTTTCAATTCCATTTCTTGCGTTGTGAGCAGGTTCCCTTGTTGAATAATAGGGAAAAGTGAGAAGGAGAAAAACGGAGCAACAATGGTGAAACGGTCTGGTGTGTTGTTAATGCGCTGTTTTCGGCTGTTATGTTCCCTGCTCGAGAAGAGTTAGTTGAGGCTTTACTTGGTTTTGGTTACTTAGAGTGGCAGTGCGACTGTCGTAATATGAATGCAGTAATAACGAAGAAAAGGCTGATACTGATGATTAGGATGATGCACGCTGCTCCTGCTCTTGCTCCTGATCACGATGATAATAATGATAATAAAGTAAGCAATGTAAAAGCTCAAATTGGTTGGATGGATATAAAGAAGACGAAGGAAGGAGCAGGAAAAAAGGAGACGAGATTCTCATCATCACACTGAAGGAGTCAGTGAGAGAGCGAGCACGAAATACAGAATCTAGATATATTAGAAAAAGAGCTCGTCAACCTCATCGTCAGTCTCATCTCTTCGTATTGCATCGTCACAATAACAACCTCACACGGCAAGAATAAATAATCATAATAACATGCACACAGAGAAACTAATATGAATATCATATTTTACATGTACTCCACACATCAATAATCTTTTTCTGAGACAAACGCCAAGTGAGAGAATCGCACGACAGTCTAATGCTGTAAGTAGTCTAGTTAGTTAGTCCACACTGGCCATCGTCACTCACCAGAAGACGAAGAAGGGACAGAAAGAGAGCGAAAGAGTTAAAGAGATGGAAATTATTTAATTCACTCGCTCACATCACATCCATTTGACTTGTTTATCAGTGTGTGCATTTTATTTATGTGTATAACCCTTCTAAATTGTCCACCCTACAACAAACAACAATCTTCGTTCTCCATTATCGTTTGTGTCCACCTAATCTACCTCATCAGAATCATTCATCGCAAGAATGATGCTGATGACGTTCATTTGTCAACAAGACTGTCGTCAATGTTCTCCTTGCTGTTGAGTGGCTTACTCCGAAGCAAAGCGCTCTCCATGGAATTTATACCATCATAAAAACTGGAAAGCTTTACTTGGAAGCTCTTTACCCGGCATAAAAATAAACCACATTTCTCCAGGCTCCACAGAGGAAAAGTGACCGAAAATTAGTGTGCTCGCGCTCGGATTGTTTTTCATGTGGTAAAATTTCTTTTCGAGTGATGGAATTGGGAAATAAATGAAAATACTATCGAAGCAGTTTGTTGGAATCAACTCACTCAGATAAATAAATGTATACTCTACCGGCGACAGACAGAGTGCTCATCTTCATTTATCTGTAAAAATATAATAAATACTACGCCAAATCCTCTTTGTGAACAAAGCCGATGAAGTGATTAAAAGCGACTACGACTACGTACTTACCTCGCTCTTATTTCCCGTGCAATTTTTTTTGCTCTTCTACTCCCTGGCGTGTTGCTCCTCCGGCTTCTGGAGACCATTCTTTGTGGTGAAAAAATAGTAATGTGCTCTGACACGAAAGTACTCGTGTCGTCGTCTTTGTAATGCATCGAGAAATCCAACGCGCTCCGCTTTTTCATTTGTTATCATTTACAAAACAAATAGTGTGAGGCACAGTGAGAAAATGTAAATGAACCGAAACCTCATTCAATTAATAATATTGGCTGCTTGTGTCCTCGATGAGGAAATAAATAAACTCAAATAAAAAGAACACAAAATTCTGAACAGCTTCTCTCAATCCTCGTGCTTTTACTCTTCATCAACAACACGGTTGCTCGGAACGTTGCACAATTAAAAGCGTTAACGTCACTTTCCCCATTCCCTTCACTTCTACAGTTACTTCTCTTGAGACGTAATTCCATCGCAACGAAAATTACTTCGGGGCCAGAGCCTGGTTAAATAAAACTAGTCTATTTTTCACGTGACGGACGGATCCATTAAAAAGAAGACGTCAAATTGGAAAGAATACTCATTCCTGGAAGATTAATCCAGAGTAAGTCTTAACTCTTTTAAGAGCCATCAACATCCTCTTCATTTTTCTTGTGAGTCTCTTTCTTAGCTTTTTCTCCAACGTCGAATACTGATATAAGGTTTTTTATCAGTTTTTTTCTCCATAATCTTTTCTACAATATTTCCGCTTTCACTTGACATACCTGTACATACGTCTAGACAAAGGCAGATTAACACCTCCTCGATAGTGGGATTTTAGCATGAATTTACTACTTCATTAGATAAGCCAAAGTTCACATCCAAAAATAGTCACAGTCATTCCCTATCACTTTTAACAAGTTAACAGCCTATCACCATCCATCCACTCAAATTCCATATCTGTTACCAATTTTGATGCATGCATTTTACGAGACAGCCATCAACTTGTTGACTCAGCAGTGTAGGGCTAAAATCATAGCACTCCAGGAAATGAAAGCATGTTGTACTTACTTACATAGCAGGAGAGTGTTGTGGAATTACTTTCTTTTTCTTTCATCCCTGTTCCCATCAACTTCATTACATATTTCTATTGAAAATATTTGTATAGATATTAACAGACCAAAATTCATTTTTATGCATCTATTCAAGCAAACCTTTCTTTTCATTTTTTCTACCAGCATGAACAAAGGAGAACGAAAATGCTACTCATACGTAATCACTCGACACTACTCCCGAATTTCTTCATTACAACACGTGCCAATATTTGTTCATGGAATTTATGTCTTTCCTACCACTTTCGCTATAAAAGGTTTTTATGAGCATAACGTGTTTTCTCTCGAGTAAAATACAGGGACGACAGACACGGAAAGCATTTTTTCTGTTCGTGTTTCGACTTGCTGTGAAAACATTTCTTTCTCTCAGTAACTTGTGGAGAAAGTCAAGTAAAAGATATTCTCGAATCTCTTCCAAGTTTCGAGCTAAAACGCCTCAACCGTAATACATATGTAAGGGTGAAGCAGCAATTGGTATAGGAAAACGATGGTTGCTTTTAATTGCTTTGGATATGCAAATTGTGCTTTGACTTGAAAAACCCCAGCGAGTTGCTCAGTGTAGCATAGCTGTGCACAGGCACTCCATGATTTACGCATGGTTAGACAGAGCGGAGGAACGAAGAGGAAACACGTATGTGGCCCCCGTCACCAAGGTCATGCACCTATGTGTACATATCTTGTGGACCCGGTGCAATCTTGGGTGGAAGTACATATTTTAGGGAGAAATCCGTCTGCTACCCAGCTCAGTTCCTCACATCACTTCTCCTTGAGCAAATCTACTAAATAGTTGCTAATTAATTGTTTTCTCCTTGCTCTCTCTTTCACAGATAATTCCAGTGGCTCTGTGGCTGATTCCCAACCCTCGGACGGGCTCTCATCTCTCATTATTCACTTTGTTCCAATCCCGCTACAAATACCGTAATTAATTACTTAATTACAATTATCACATTACCACAAAAGGATGGCAGGAAAGGCAAGCATTACCAATTACAAAATCGTAGTCGTCGGAGGTGGTGGCGTAGGAAAATCTGCCATTACGATTCAATTCATTCAGGTAAGATGGAATTTCTTAATTTGCTTGTTTGGTAACAAGCTGCATGTAAGTAAATCACAAATCAAATGGCAAAACAAGCTTATTGACGCTAGCACATCCGGCTCACATTATTCTACAAGAAAGAAGCTTGTCGTCAGTCGTCACTCAATTATTCGCCTCCTTGAATTAAAGTAAATGGGTCAATGATCGAAACAACATTTTCATAGCGTGGTGAGAGGAAAGCAGAAGAAGCTCTTACAATTGGACACCGGAAATTTGGATCATTTCATGTCATTTTTCTCTCTTTTTTATTTCAATGTAGCATAGATAAGAGGCAATTTTTCATGAAATCTCTGCCTATTGTGACACGTGTGCTCCAAGTAACAAAGACGGAAAATTAGAACCGAAAATAATCCGCTTTATTATTGATGCATTACTTTGTGCGGAGACAAAGACAAAGCTAAAAGGAAAATGGCTCACAATCTCGCGATGGGTTTCATCTCATGATTTCATGATGGGATCATTGAATTAAAATGTTCGATAACAAAATTTATATCATATCAGGGACACATATCAGAATCAGGGTCTTCGCTGAATGTGCCCCGTGTTGTGCGAGAAGCATCCACAAGTAAATCTCTGAACTCATGAATAAAATTTGAATTTCATAAAGTACATTTTTCAGAATCGTATTCCCTTTGTATTGTGATTGCGAAACGAATTGTTATCATCATCATCATCTTTTTCACGGAGCTACATTTGGTAGAAAAGAAAAATATTATGGCATTCTCCACTTCGTACTTTTCCGATACTCAATACTCATTTTATTACGCCTTATTTCATTGGCTTAGTCCTATTTTTATGATATTCTCTGAGCAGAGAACATCTTTGAGAAATATTACGACCATTTTGATTTGTGGCGAGTCAACTGCTTACTTCTTCAGTTTTTTTTATGGACATTTGTTCACATGGCATTCTTCAGCTTATAGAGCTGTGAACTAGTATATTTTATGAATCAATCCTCCGTCGTTATCTCTCAGTGTCAAGCATTTTAATATTTATTTCCAAGTAGCAGCTATAAAAGGCTAATGATCACAACGAGCAGCTTTTAAAATTCTTTCCGTCATCTTCTCGCTCACTCACTCCTTCACGTGGACTGACATTCGTGAAGAAGGCGAAACCTTTCCTCTGCTGCTGCATCCACCAACGAACATTTTAAAATTATAATGTATTAGAGGGCCATTAGTGTGATTGCTGCCCAGCCTATTTAAATGAAGCAGTTAGCGTGCCATATTGAAATGTGGTATTATCTCGCTTCCTCTCTCCCTCTTTTTCAGCAGCATGCGTCCGTCACGTAGGTGTTGGCTGGCGAGGTTGCCTTTAAAAGTTGTGAAGTGATCACATAATAAAGAAGAATTACGTAGGGCAATAATATTCTTAATAAAGATAATAATGCTCCTCATCGTTTCGTGAATCCCTCTTATAATCCATATACACCGCACTTGATTACTGAAATATTATATGACTATTGCATTATTAGTCATCAGTCATCCTCATCATCGCATCGCCAACTTTTAGTGCTTACTCCATACTCCACACTTACTTGACTGAGTGAGTCGGATGTCTTCTTTTCTATCTTGGGCATTCCATTCGTTTGGACCTACCTACATACCCACCTATTTACGTAGACAGCAAATCGTGCAAATATTTTTTCGCTATGACATCCGCACTATTCACGCACTTACAATCTGTACAGTAAAAATGATGTCATCTGAAAATGTTTTGTTAAAAGATGGGTTTAGGTAATTCAATGCAAATTCATGTCTCACTGCCTACCTGAAAGCCTGCTAAATGTAGTGAGAGAGAGGCGATAAGGGAAGCAAGAAAAAAGAAACAAAAAGCGTTCACTTTATTATCATGTTTTGCGTGGGTTGGCTGCCCAGAGACTATAGAGCTCATTTTCATTTTAACCTTTCTTTCCTTTCTTTCTTGCATCTTTATCTGGCTTCATTACACGTTACGTACGCACCTACGAGCATTCTCAGGCCTGGAGACAAAGAGCGAAAATCACTCTTTTTATTGTATTTCGCCCTTTTCCCTTAAATCTTTTATTACTTCTCACTTTTTTCAAGCAGTCTTTTTATGAAGAGCATTATCTTTTTCGAATATTATCATTATTATTATCATAAAACTGTTATTTCATCTTGTAAAAACGGCAAAGACGTATGTCCGTTTTTGATTTAGAGTCCATGATGAATGCTGATTACTGTGATGTAGACAGTTGAATGAACCCAGAGGAAACTTTGGTTTGGGTTGGTTTGGCGAGGTTAGCTTTGCCGCAACATTAATTCCTGCTATCTAAAGAAATAAATGACGAAATAAATTAGTTAAAGATGTGTTGGGGTTGTCAACTGTGTCATTGATCATTATTAAACAATGGCTTGACACTCCATTGATGTGGGATCCTCCTTTACCAAAGCGACGCAAGTCGAATTGTGGATTTATTTGGATCATGTTTATAAAAAAGGAAGTGTAAAAACGCCTGAGTGAGTAAGCAAAGTGAGCAAATCAAAGAAACAGGAATAACTTGAAATCTATGTATAGTCATCGTTTCGTATCACCACTCTTATGTAGGCTGGCTGCGAGAACTGACTCGTGTCGTAATATAATTATCAGACAACGTGTTTAAATTTGGAATGTTACGATACGACACTCGGCGTGATCTGCAGAGTAAAGCAATGCAATGCGAGTAATGATTTGGTAATAATGAGTTTGCTTCTTGCTGCTGTCCAGCACAAAATTATATGCAAATTTTCAAGCCTTTTCATCTCTCTCCTTTACAATTCTGAGTAAAACCTCCATTTCAAGCCATAAAATGCAGTAGAGCAATGAAAAGAGAAAATTGATGACAAGAGGTGCTACATCTCTGGCTTCAGTTCTTCGCTATATTGCTTGGTGACTCACTTCATTTCGAACTTTAAAAAAATCATTTACCTTCTACTCATCTGTGAAGAACGTCCACAATTTTGGGTCTCGCTTTAGGAGTCATCATATCCGACTCACAGAGAGTGTGCCCACGTCCAAATATGGCCATTCTGCATTTTGCTTTCAATTTACGTTATACTTTTATGAGAAGTGAGGAGAGGAGCATTAAACGCCAAGAACAACAACACAGATGAATTTCTGTGTAATGTTGATACCTACAGCATTTATCTTTGTGTGCTCGCTTTGTCATAATAAGCTTCATCGAGTCCATTTATAATTGCATTAGAAAAAGAGTAAGTACCCACACATCAAGTTTAGATGACTACCACGCCGTCTCCGACGACCTCGCATCCATGTTTTGTCGTGTAGTAAAAAAACTGTGTAGGCACGTCTGTGACGGCTAATTAAATCTGATGAACTCACTCAAACTGCCAAAATTCTCGAGTCGAGTGGACTCATCTATACCAACTCTTTGATGTGGTCTTTCTTTATCCCACTTGCAAATTGTCCCAGTGAGTGAGTTTTCATCATTCGTTTACCACTGCCACAATCTGTCAGTCAGAGAGCAAACAACTCAGTCAATTTGGTTGGTCTAGGAAAAATACGCAGATCACGATTACGATTATACTACGATTACAAACCAAAGAAACCGTGGGTAGCGAGTCACTGACTGAGTTCTAGTAAAAAAATACAAAACTCTTTATTTATTTATTAGCAAGTAATTAGTCATCAGTCTTTACCTCTGTCATCCATTTAATTTTCACTGACTTTTATGCCCCTCGTGCCTTGTCTGACAAAGACAAAACCCTTTGAAGTGAATTTAATTGGAACATTGATTCACCTCCTAATTGGTACTTTTCGATCCCTCTTTCTCTTCACTCAAAATATAATAGTGTAAGAAGTATGTATGTGTTTCTATTGTTATTGTTATCCTTGGTTGTAAATCTTGGTTGCAAAATTACAGCCCAATGACGTATTATGTGTGCATAAATCTATTCTGCAGAGAGTGTGTTATTATCAGATTTTGTGGCAAAAGGAATTGGCTCATATAAAAAAGAAAAGAAACTCATAAACTAGCAAAAGGCAAAAAGGTCTGTCTATCCGTTCCCGTTCTGTGTATTAAGGTATGCGAGATGAGATAGACATTCATTGCTTCACGGAATACCAAGAAGGCGATTGGCACATAATTCGCTATCGCCGATAATCACACGAAGCACACGAATGTCGACATTTAAAAAGATTCGCCTTTATCTAAAGCAAAATTTAACAAGGAACGCAGAGAAAAAAGAATGCAAGAAAGATGAAAGAGCGAGATAGGGAGTTGTCTCTTTCTCAATAAAAATTACTTATTTTTATTTGCCGCTGTTTGCCAAATTCCAAAACTAATAGCACCGTTCGAAAACAGAAATAAGTGTCAATAAAGTGCGTGCTTCAAGGGCTATGCAAACCAACAAAACACATCATGCTTCTGGTTGATATTTTCATGTAACGACAAGCTACTAACGTTAACTTACAACAACACAACGAAAATAGCCCATTGCCAATTGTCTATCATGTCAGACGACAAGCTACATAAATTTTCACTACTTTATGACATCTCATACAGCTTGTCCACATATTAAAGAACAATTTATATTTTTGCAATAACTCTTTACACATATAAATCCATATTGCTCCCAAAGGTTTTTCAAATTTTAGTAAAATTACTATTTCAATAAAGTATGTAGTTCAAATTTTCTATTAAGCTAAATGCTAAACTTTGGCTGGTTAAATTTCACTCAGAAATAGTAAGCATAAACAAATCAACAAATTGGCGATTCTAATAATTTAGCACGGTTAACGTTTAACGTATTTAGCCCCAACTATTCAATCATTGGCAGAAGATTGTATTGGATCGATTACGTATGTATATACTACATTATAATTAATACTGAGGCGAACAAATAACATATTTGTCCGCGCTTATCCTATCCTATCCTTGTTAAATACCTGACCGCTTTAACCCATGTTAAACGTCCATTAAGTGCCCAATTAAATAAGCAGGATACCACCAATTTTGAACTATAAGGGGGGCTTGATCGATGCTCGCTCTGATACGAACAGTTAAAGTAAAAGTTTACTAAATATGGACCAGTTAAACATGAAATCTTCATTTGCCTTGGTGTGAGATGAGAATCAAGTACATAATTCG
>VYYJ01000263.1:0-75191 GCA_021029165.1 Cyphoderus albinus
TTTCTTCCATTAATTCCACCAAAAATTGGCGGGATAAAACATTTATTCCAACACGGAATAAACGCCAGCTGTCCGGATGGGCGTACTCTGATCACAAGTTATCTTCAGTAGTACGTGCATTATTGGATTTGAGCCTTATTTATTAGAATTGATACTTACCAATAACATACTCACTTTGGCTTCATCATAATATATTTTCACCCTCAGTTAACTAACAACTAATCTTGAAAATTGTTGAAAATTCAATTTTATTACAACCATCTAAATAAACAACTTAAAACTGTTTATTGCATAAATATATAACAAAATCACAAAGCACAAGCAAAGCCGTACATACGGAAAGCAAACTAAAAATAAAACTGTAACAACCTGCGACTATCTTGTAAATTAAAAAATACAGTACCGAAAGGTCCACTTTCATTCCACTGTAGTAACATTAACCCAAGCACATTCTCCAAATAGTAAGATAAATCTTTTGAATCACAATTTTGAACCATATGAACTCTCACTTTTTTGGTCAGGTCTATTTATGTAAAATCGACCTTTCCTTGACCCTTAAAATCTCTGCTTTAAACATTATACTGACAAGCAAACTCCTTTTCCCATTTGACTCAGTTCCACTTCCGTTCCTACTCCCTTCTCACCATTCAACCCCAGTAACCTTTCTCCATTCCAATGTTATGTAGAAACTGTAAAGAACGTTACCGAATATCCAGAGCCAAAATGTCCACTTACGTTAGCAACGTGTGTAATTAGAGCATCTAATTAGCTAGGTGGCTCTGGAAAATGCTAGAAATGCGACTACGAAAATGATGCATTTTGCTCTGTATTTTCGATAACGTTCTTTAATTACGAAATAAGCGGTCATGCAATGAAAATCATGCCCACACACCTCACTAAGTACTAACCATAAAGTACTCTCATTTTTATTTTTCTTCGAAGGGACATAATAATAAGCGCCGATATATCTATGATTTAAAGCATAGTTTTTATTAAATAAGCCAATTGCAAATTGCAAGCAAGCAACATTTACGTCAAAAATATTCTCTAACTTGAAATTTCATTTGTTTTTTTAAACAGCGAGTTTCTTTTCGGTTTAGTAATGTAACATAACGGTAGATTTAATGTTATTTGTGTCCAAGTTATGCAGCTTCATCGTACTGTCTGCCTTCTACTACTCGTAAATTGTTTTAGTGCGGCAATGTCAAGCCACTGTGAACGAACACTCAGCAGCACATGTGATGATAAGTTTAATCAATAATCTTTTCGTTATAAGCTAATTAATTAACGTTTAATGATGATTGAGTAACTTTTTCCAATTTTCCTTTATTATTACCTAGCGGTATGTGTAAAATAAAACACAATCAAGCATCTTTATACACACCCAAATTACTAACTCATGCAATAGCACAAAACACTTTAACAAGTAACCTAACCACACTTTTTTAAAGAAAGTTTTAAGAAGGTGCACATAAAATGATGTAAATCATTTTATATTTATTTATTTCTTATTTATAAAAGCTACGAATTTGAGCATTTCAAATCAACGGATGCTACGAAATGATAGAAATTTTGATCGCATTTTCCCCGCAGGACATAAACATCTCACTCAACACAACTTAATTAATTAATTAGCTTATGATGATGGATACTATTTTAATCATAATATTGATTATTACTATTAATAATAATAACTCTTTAAAGTTGTTTGAAACGTAGGGACCTGTTCCTTGTGACCTATAGAATTTAATTCTTAAACTTACAAATCATTACTATGAATAATGACAATTCCTTGCTCTCACAAAATTTATGATTATCTTTAAGCAATAAAGAAATTATTCCTATGCTCTTTGAAAGATTTCACAACGTTTTCCCTCTTGTCTTGATGGATTAAGAATGTCTGATTGGAACCGCATTTTATTACTACTATTGATCATAAATTCACGAGTACCGAACTTCTACTTTATTACCCTACTCTATTTTTGCTACTTTATTATTCTTACATTCAAATTATCAAGTGCAATCTATGGACAGAATATAAAAAGGGAAAGTTGGTGAAACTAAAAAAATGAAGCCGAATGGGACCAACAATATTCTTGATTGATGGAGGGGTAATATGAAAATGTATGTGAAAGTAAATGATAGAATGTGACTATTAATATTCTAGTGTGTTGTAGTGTATTAATAATAACCTTCGTCATCTCTTTGTTTGACGGAACCAATGCAAACTAAAGATTTCACTTCGAGCTGCGGCCCTGCGGTTGGATCGAACCTATAAGATGCAACCATTTTTCCTGAATTCAACTGAGAGGCAGACAAGGAGGAAACATTAAGAAGTTCTAACTCACATCATCGTCCGACAAAGTCATCATCGTTTATACACGACCCAGAGACTTATACCATGATTTATTGTCTCTCTCAGTTGCATAAAACAGAAAATTGCATGCTTTTCTTCACTACTACAGTAGTAGTACTACTTCCTGAAAAGTTTTCCGTTCTTTCTAAGATGCATGTGCTTAGAAAAGCATTTTTTTATTTCTTGCTCGTTCACTTCATTTTGGTTTTACTCCTTTTACTTTGACATACGAAGTAAAACGAAAAATGGAAGAGGAGTACTTAAATTAGCCTAACATGAAGAAACTAATTTTAGTGACATACTCTGCACTTTTGATACTAGTTTCATTTGATTCATTAGGTTTATTATAACCCAAAAAGTAGTGGCGAAAAGTCTGCAATAACCATTAAAAATGAGAGTAATTTGTAGATGCGCTGGGCTCGTTCGCTTCTATTCTATTCTCCGATGCTCTCACCTTGACAAATTATTGTAGAAGCGTAATTACAAGAAAGCTTTCATTTGATATTATCGTTCATTTGTAACAGGAATGTCGCCAATTTCGCATTGGTTTTTAAATGTCTCTGTTGTGTTGTAATACTAAACATTCTCGTTAACACTGTGCACTCAACTAAATGAACACTGTACAGCTTTACCACTGACTATTTGGCTCTCTAGAAGCCTATATTAACAGCATTAATTTTCCAATCTATGAAATATTCTTCTTCTACTATTAGCAATAACAATAAAAATAAATTAGCTTGTTTGTTGTTGTGTAGAGCTACAATACGGTTTGCTACAGAAATGACTCATATTCTGTTTGCACATACCGT
Organism: Cyphoderus albinus; assembly: GCA_021029165.1. Classification (NCBI taxonomy): domain Eukaryota; kingdom Metazoa; phylum Arthropoda; class Collembola; order Entomobryomorpha; family Paronellidae; genus Cyphoderus; species Cyphoderus albinus. Next base: position 3,166 of record VYYJ01000263.1, read on the forward strand.
GCAAAAACACAATTAATTCTGTGTGGTAGTGGTGGAGTCGGAAAACATTCACTCAGTGAGCTTATTTTTGTATCGCGTCATACTATAGTCATCAGTGTTTTACGATTCTTGTAGGCCGCCACCAAATTTATTCTGAGTGAGTCGCATCCATTTCATCCTCTCTAGAAGAATGGGATTATTGCTTTCATTATTTCATTCCAATGCTACGTCATTAAAGTTAGTTGTTGAAAATACTATTATTACTGCTTATTTAGTTATTCATTCACTTGCCTTCTAAAGTGTCAAGTAATTTTAGTAAAAGCTAGGACTTTACGCTTTCCTATTGACTTCCAATTAGTCAAATGTGCATATTAACACCTTTTGGCAGCAGTCGGCCATTCTAGTAAAAGTCATTTTTGATGCTACATATAGTAAAGTACTGCCCACTCACCTCTGGGCCACAGTACCTCTCATTTCTTCATACCTATGAATCACAATTGAACTTTGCAATTTTTATCCGTGCGAGTATCCGCGATGAAAAATGTAGGAATGAACAGCAGCAATTAAGAGACTTTTAATAAGAGGAGAAATAAGAAATTGTCTACTTTAAAAAGCAGTTTATAAAACATTGAACTTGTGAACTACTCAAAAAATAAATAAGAAAGAGAGCAGAGTAGAGCAAGAATTAACGATGAAAATTACTCATATTAAGCTGATCAGCTCATCGTTTATACAGAACTAGAGCAAGAACACCATAAAAGTCCTGGTGCATTCTAAACCGTGTCACCACATACATAATTTTAAATAAGCCATGAATAAAATCTATGGTATGATTGATGATTTGATAAGATACAAAAAATTGAAATGCATTCAGTATGTACCATAATTACGATTACAATTCAAATTCTCCATTTTTAGCAGTGACTTCAAAATGTAAAGGTCAGATAAGTTTTCTCGTTATTACTTTGTTTATATCTTACAAACTCCTCTGAACCAAGATAAATTTACTAATATTGACAATGATTATTGATGACTTCATCAAAGGCTTCTAATCGAGTTATCACACACGCCAATTTAAAGCCAATTCAAAAGTAAGCTTGTCTCCAAATTCTGATCAATTCAACTTTTACTAAAAACATTTTTTCTCTCTCAATCTCTTCTCTCTCTCTTTCTCTCACTGTCTCTCTTTCAACTAACCATCCACATTTCTCTTATTGCTATTTAAATTTAATGTTCTATAACACCATTTTTACATCTCAAATAATAATTTTTGCAATTGCAAAGGTGTCTCATCTTTATTAACTACTCAAAATACTAACGCTGTTGTACAAACTTTTTAGCGCCTATTTGGCCTACTAAATGCCCAATTTTTAAGTATTCGGATATTTTATATCCGGTACTAATAAAAATTTCTTCTTCAACTTGACCCACGGGATTATATTTAATCTTGTACTAACACAAAAGTAGAACTTTTTACCCATCTTAAGCAATTTCTGCAATATTTCGTAATAATAACAAAATACGGTTGGAGTTGTGCAACTTTTTTATTTAATTTTTCTCATCTCTATTGTGTTTGCTTTTGCTCCCTGTTTCTCTCTCCCAGGTTTCTGGCCCAACTCAAACATCATTCCCGATGGGGACGGAGACGTGCCGCAGGATCAGAATCTCAAGATCAGGTTGACACGAGAACTGGCCATATTCGGTCTCATCTTAGATCTCCATCCGGCCGTGTCAGATAAAATGGAGGAATTTCTTGAAAATAAGGAAGATTCACGTCCCATATGCAGTTCAAACCCAAAACAAAATTTAGAAAGAAAACATTCATCGGGAACAAAACTTTCAAATTGTTCATTAAGTAACTCAACAACAGCTTTCTGTAATATGAGCTTCCCGAAGGAAGTGTCAAAGGGAAGAAAGGGGGAGTTAAAATCAGCTAACTTTAATTTGTTTGATTATTTATTTAAAAACTTTTATTAATTGTGTTTGCATTTTGTAAATCCAGAAATTTGTTCCATATATCAATATGTTGCTGTGTATTAATTAGACCTTTGTTAGTTACAATGATTATATTACACACTTAATTAATAATTAGTTAGAAATAAAAATACTTTTGTGTATATGCAAGCCAACGGCAAAAATTTGTTTCGCTACATACAATTTTATGTCAATGCATGTATAAACCAAAACTAACATAATTTACTTAATCGAGTGTCAATTGTAGTGAGTCTACCTGAGTTTTTGAAAGTGAGGTTATAGTAAACAACACACGAGTTTACGTTATATTAACCAAAGAGTGCAAGTAAAAAGTGGCACAAACTGTAAATATACTTGCCGTTAATAAGTAACTCTTGTATTTAGAAACTATTTTATCCATTTCCGTGTTTCCGGTGTATAAATTGGTTGTAGAGGAAAAAATCATTGACGTATCTGTGCTGTGTAGGTTATTTTGTATAGTATTGATGTTGGAGAGTCGAGAATTGTAACAGTCCAGAAACAGTGAGAAAATGTGCTTTTAAGCGTTCTTCTGATTGTAAGTAAATGTAAATTACACACGCAAAATATAATTGTTAGCCCACGTCGATGTCATATCTTTTAATACGTGAATAAATTTTACTCGTGGTGTAATTCTAAAATTCGCAGAAATTTTGATAGAAATAAAATTTTGGAAATCATCTACTTCGAATCATTGGATAACCTTAATGATAGAATTAATTAGGTCAATAATTCACCTCTACATACCTAAAAGTGGAATCCACTTTAGTAAAAATGGTTATGACGTTATGAGTGAATACATGGGTCACCCATGATGGGTGGTATATTTATCATTAACTTTTGGCTTTACGCCATGAATAATTTACAGTGCTTGCTTAACCTGATGATTTTTTTGACAATTATTTTGTGATCTGAATTTTGATTGCCTGGAAAAGTTTAGTTTGACGAAGGCTCAGTTTACTAATCTTTGCTGACTTTTTAAAATGTTGAACATTTCCTTTTGAAAACAATTTTCAGGATTTTTTAAAATCAGATATTTTAGAATGAAATCCCACAATTTTTTTTTCTTTGTTATTTTTGTAGCAACGGGGAATTTCTGTAGGATTGTTTAGTCAGCAGTATCGATATTGTTAACCTTTTGTATGTCTTGGAAATTTGTGTGATTAGAGTAGTGTTGAAGAGTTATTTAATAATTTAATATGTCCAATGTCCACTCTATCGGTTTCACAATCACAATCTATACGTGTACCTAAAATCCTACATTACATAAATAGGATAAAAAAAATAAATTTATAGAGTAAAATTGATACAACTGTACACAACCACACGTAGTTTATATTCGTAATAAATACTATAATTAATTACAATTATGGCTATAGAAAAAACAGACAATTTTATTTATCCGATGTTTCACCTAATCAATCTGTTATTTGCCATTTATTATTGTTAGACCATTTCTTTCCGCAATGCAACTCTACGTGCTTTGGCTTCTGCTCAGGTTACTTTACGATAATAAAATTAATGATGTTCATCCGGTGCTAGAATTTTTTTATGTAACCTCTTTCATCTATCTCTTAAGAAATATTTCTCTTTTGAAGGCACTCTGTTGTAGTTTCGGCTTTGACTGATAAAGTTTACCTCTTACATATTAAAACAATCTCTCAATCTATTCATTCATAATTTCAAGTAACTTTTGATTTAACTGTTATTAGTAACTTTGTAATTCTTCAAAATTACAAGACGTTGACAGTTTTTATAGAAAAAATGAGTATCTTTACTCACACCTGGATTCTTTTATTTTGCCTGCTCATATGCATTGTATCTGCAGGTAAGCTTTCGTAATAAGTATTTTATGAATGAGTTTTCAATATTTTTATTAAATTTTACATAATGAAAAATAAGGAATTGGCATGACCTTTGCATGAAGTCTTAATTCTCAAACTTTTATCAATTCAAACCCCTGTTTCTAGTAGCCTCTCAGGGGACAGCGGATGACTTTCGATCGGAAGAGGATCACGAGGAGCATCCTTACATACGAGAAAAACAAAAGAAAAAATGGAAAGAGTTTAATTGAAGAAGCGGACAACTTCAATGTGCTCATCTTCTTTAAAGCTCGGCTTTCTTCACTTCAATCTTGAAATCAAAACGCAAACATATTTCCTAATTAACCTCTCTATCTACTTGCCAGCTCGTTTCACTTCATCAAGAAAAGCAAGAGTCGGTACAGATATAAAAGTACAAAAGGAAATAAAATAAGAGCATTTAACTTTCAAAGAAATAAAGTTTAACTTTTACATGTTAACTGTCATTTATTACAATTGATGTAAGTGGCTCACGGAATTGTGAAAATCAGAGTTCAAAACAAAGTATCAAACGAAATACTGGTAACATCCATTTTACAGATGTGAAACATGTTCAGTTTTGATCTTTTTGGTTTGTTATTTGTTGGTATTGTATTGCATCCACTGTAACCTCATATTCCTTTGACAGCCATTGTTTATCAAAAACTGAAACCGTTAGGATAGTGTTACGCGTGGGAGTCCAGTCTTGTTCTACTTACCCGCAGGGACTTAAACCACATCTATCTGTAACAAAATCACGATGGTAAGTTTAATGCATGCAACCAGAAACTCACTCACATATCAACTATCGCTCAAATGCCGTGTTCCTATTACTTTTCCATAATGCGGCTAAGCTAATAAACAACAAGCACATTACAAAAGTCGGGTTTTTTAATATTTTGTAGCAAACATTTACACATAAATTCTGCAGTGATTTTCGAGTAGGCACTGGGAAGCACGTGGTTCACCTCTCAACTTTTTCATTCATTCACACCAATCCTGATTGGCAAAATACTTCCGCTTTTACCAATTCCATGAATGAACGATTCTTGGCGTATTGGCATTTAGCACGTTGTTCGTATGTTTTCAGGAAGGCTGTTTAAACTCTAATAACTCTGTCAAGGAAGGAAGGGCAAAAACTCTGTCATAAAAGTGCGACGTTTTTGGTAACAATGTAATTTGAAAGAGTTCAAAAACTATTATCTCCTTTTATGATTCGTGGCAAACAAGATATCATTTAAATATTGCCTTATCCACTGATTTGTTTTAATCTATCGGTAAGGAACCGCTTTCAAAAAAAGTTGTCAGTCGACAACACCTCTTTTCCCAGTTTAAGCCCTGATTACAATCGTCATCTTGTAGATGTTTAAATAATGGCCACTTTGATGCAATTACAAAAGCAAATCCATCCAAAAGAATCATTGCACCAGTGGATTCAAAACTGGCACATGGTATCGATTCGATTATCAGGTTTGAAACACGAGTGGTCGAAAAATTTGGACGCGGTCTGTTACAGTTATTATGTCTATTTATCGAAAATATCAGCCGACTTAACTGTACTTGTCATACCGACATTTTTAGTGGATCATTGTACTCCCATTCCAACATACATGCAAATATAAGCGCGGTGACATCCTGCAAATAATCGTCAGTCTGCTGGATGACGGAATTACGCAATCAAATGGAGTTTAACAGCGGGCTGCAACTGGGCTGCCCAATTTGGGCTACTACAATAAAATAGTAGACAAAATGACAGCAGATGTTGTAAAGTTTATTTAGGACATTTGGAGCCATTTGGTAATACAAAGTAATTGAAAATAAACTTATATTTCGCATGACGAATATAATTGAGATGGCTTTGATTTATTAATAGGTACGTTAAAAATATAAGTAGAAACTGGTTAGTTTTTTTATTATTATCGAACTTTATATTAGTCATCATATCATTCTACGTATCTTACGGAACCGTACCCTGTAACCCGACCACGGCCAGAGGGGTTGACTATCTAGTCCCCTACAGTTGTACGAACATCCGGGAAGCACGTACACCTTTGTAGTAAAATGTACGTGACATTACTGGGTTACGGTTTACGGCGTGTGACGGAGTTGGTAAGTATGATTCAGAGTATTGCCACACAACTTGCTTACAATATCAACAAAGGTAAAACAGCATTTATTTATCTAACACACACAAACATCGTACGAGTTGTGTCGAATTGACTCAACTTGCAGCACTGAAAACAAAGTCGTAAAAGTTTTAATTGGCATCTGCCATTTTTATTTGTGATCTTCTGCCAAAATAGTACAAGGAGAAATGCCAAAGGAGATTTTTAATGTGTAACCTATTGCACCCAGCATCATTGCTTGTCCTACCACAAATCTACTTACATTCGTCGTCTACTAACTGAAATTTGTAGTAAGTCATAAATCCAGTTCCTAGAAAATACATAATCCCAAAAATGGAAGTCACTTCTAAAATTCTCCTAATCGTTCATGTTTGTGCAACTTACAATGAGATGAGATGAGTAACATTTTACGATGAATCATTATAATCCGTTGCTGATGTTTACGATCGCCTATTTCTGATTTAATGACTGTAATAATTTTTACTTTCTCGTTAGATCCAGCAAAAATTTCAGTAGCCCAACGGAAATCAAGCCAGTTAGACCAAGACAAAGACCAACAGAGACAAGATTTTTGCTAAGAAAATCACGGAAGTTTGCCAAAGTGCGAAACATTAGTTTAAAAGGTAAATTGCATAAATCTTCGGTGTTGAAAAGATATATTTGCAGGTAAAGTAAAAAATTGAAGATTTCTTATGTAAATCACCTTTCTTGTAAGAAATTCACTATTATTTGCCTTTCAGCAAAGCAACAAAAGGTTAATCCAAAAATGAAGCATTTTCCAATCATCCCTGCAATAAATCGGCAAAAAATGATGTCTCTCATCGTCATTTTTTTCACTCTCCTCCATTTATGCAACGGTCGACCAGAAACAGTTCTCGTGTTGGAACAGTTGGCTGAGAATGGGATAGCGCCTTCGTCATCATCGATAACAAAAGTGGCGGCGAAGCCAAGTACGTAGAAACCCACGGAGTTTATATAAGTAATTATATTGCTCACCTCACCTCCCACGCAAACCGATTCGCACACAATCCATGCTTTGTCAGAATTTCCCACAAACTAAAAAGTTACGGGTTATAAAAAGCAGTGCTTTCAATTTCCTCTCCTCTCTCACTTTGCTTTTCACTTTTTTTGTAACGTACTCATTTTGCGATCCCAATTAAGATCAGCCACTAGTTACCTATGTGTCATATTCATATTATTAAATAAATACTAATTATCTTTTTTCTGTGTGGTTCACTTATGTAAACTCTGGATTACGATCTGTACCTTTGCGTAACGACATGGCACATTACAGAGTTCAGAGGACCAATGTTCAATTGTAAACGGGCTTTTGATCCTTGTTACTTTCCCAGAAGCATTTGCTGTAAGTGGCAATCAGAATGCCCGTTTACTTTATTAGCGGATGATTGCATCAACGATAAGGACAGCTTCTGTTGCAAGCACATGTGAAATCTACATTAAACAAAGCTAACTAAGTAGCGTAAATGAATTGTCGATGAACTTGAAGGAGTTGCAAAATTATGCTTTTATTTTAGATATCCTTATTGAAATAAGATTTCGTCACAGAAAATTTTGTTTTTTACATTGTGTTATCACACAGTAATCATTGTTATATAAGATTATTTGTTTAAAATTTGATTATCGTAAATGAAGTTCACTTCTAAATTCTAAATACACTTATTCAGTTTATTTTACCACAATTCTTGGCTTATATTATGATTAATATTTGATTTGTTATTTTTAATGTTTTTATTACTTTACAATACATTTATACAATGCAATACAATGTAATGCATATTATACAGATAGTGTCTAAATCTACTCAACACAAATACTGAAAAGAGCCAAGTAAACAAATGCACTTAAAATTAAATTCAAAAGATCACAAGTGTTTTGATTTGTATTTATAACTTAATTTGAGCTAAACTTGTTCAAACTTTTGAAGTGTGGACCGAAAAGCCTGACGCAAACCTAAATCTATCTACTTTCTGTCTATTACTGACTGAGTGACTCATTCAAATGTCTACGCGCAGTTAATCACATCAAATCTAGATTAAATAAAAACATCACATATAAATACACACTTCAACTTAACTCATCCATGATATTGATATTGTACTTTAAGATATCCATGCCCATGATAAAATATTATGACGTAGTGAAAAGCAATTGTGCTCGATAATACAAATGAATGAATCGTTAAGTGGAACAGGAAAGTCGCTTGCCTGTTTTTATTAAATACATAACGTGTTGTCATGAATTTTCCCACCCGAATTTCCCCATGTGAATTTTGCCCTGTAACTTGCCCCATATAGGAATCTCCCTTCACACCATTCCTGAATTTCCCTGCATAATGTAATTCGTATAACTTTAGAAATAAAAGGCAATCATTTCGAAATGACATGTTGCAGACATCCTGTATACGAATACGATATATCAAGTGAAAACTATGTAATTAGCAGTTATTGCAACTTACAATTAGGTAATTTGGTATGGGGAAATTCGTGTGGAAATGATCATGGGTGGACAAATTCGGAGTGGAAAATTTCATGGGACTACATATATACATTAATCGTTTTAGTGAATGTTTCAGACTTCGATTCGAAGCGTTTTTATCCTTTGTATTATTTCTAAAAGTAAATGTATTGTAAATACTAGTTACTTTATTTTGTAGACTTATCAATGAATTTCAATTATTAAATTATTTTGTAGGAGTGAGAAATGAGAACCCATATTACCGCACTGACTTTCACCGTAAATTGTAGGAAGAGTAAATATTGAATTTTTATATAAAGTTTAACGAAAATGTCAACGTAGCTGGAATAAATTAGAATGAGACGTGAGTTTTTTTCAAAAAAAATAAGTAAAAATAGTACCAAAGAAGTTTCTCGGATATAACGGTTGATGAGGAAATGATTAAAGTAAAAATGGGGAGATCTGATACTGATACATTCTTCGCCTTCTTCAATATGAAACGGGAAAACAAGGCAGGAAAACAAAGACAAGCAGAGTTAGAAGAACCAGGCATTCCTAAACAGCTTTCTTGGTTTCTTATGAATCACGGTTTGCTTCTTTGGGGCAAAGAGTCGTCGTCGACAGCCAGAGAATCGTCCCATTTTCACAAACTTCATGATCATTCGAAAAGCATTAGGATCATCTATTGAAGAAAGCCACCTGTGGAATAACAAAAATGGTTCAATTCAGTTAACAAATCTTATAGCATTAACATAACAAAGACAGGGTTTGGAGGTCAGGACTGGAAAGCAATTGATGGTGTGTGGGATAAAACAAGTACAAATTTTGAAGTAATGCATTGATGACCTCAGACTGAGCAAAGAGTGTGTGATTGGGACAAAGAACTGTCAAACTTTAATCATGCAAAGTGGAGTCAATAAGTCAATCAATCAAAAGATCATGGCGACAAATCAATCAATACATTATCAGTTTTTCTATCAGACGCCCAATTTTTAAAAGCACTTGACGAGGTGGTCAAGAAGAGGTGATGGTCTTTGTCCCGTAAGGGGCACGATTAAGCTCAAGTAAACATTAATAAAGTGTTGCAAGTTCAACTTTACTTACCTCCCACCATCCGCTGACTTCTGTTGGAGAAATATATCTTGTCCTTTTCTCACTAGTTTGATACTAACTCCTCCTTTTAAGTTGACAATTACGGCATTGTCGTCTACTAGAATGCATCTATCGTATATATCGGCCAAGGTTGTCGTTGTCATTAGAATAAGAGCGAGCGCCGCAGCACACGGAAATCGAAAGCAACTTTTCATTTCGGCGGTTCCTCCTGATTAATCTTTTGAGGTGAATTGATTGGCAATGTTAGTCCAGGCGGAATTAACGCAATCTCTTCTGATTCGATCTGATACAATCTGGTCAATTTATTTCACACCTTCTAAATCAGGTTGGTCAATTAAAGTTTGATTAAGATGGCTTGGATTTGATAGCCTTAAAGTGTCGTGACACTGATTTCCTCTAATAAAGCAAAGTAACACTTGTTTTGGTAAGGTGTTTGCAGGTAAATATGTGTCTTATTTAAATTGCAGATACGTGACCAGAAGCGTTCCTCGTTACCCACTTCTAATTGCTGTACTCAGATGAGCAACGTGTCTGTCCAGCAGCGTAGCTGCACTGCGTCTGTAAATAAGCCGCTGGAGTATTTTTGATATGTCAACCAGAACCAACAGGAGCACCGACAGCAAACTGACTGATGAAAGAGTTTCTCGTGTCCCTGTGTTATATTTTATATGTTACATTACGTTAGTCGGTGAGTGAGTGTGTTCCACAGTCATATCCCTAAAAATTTTTTACCTTCACCGTATTAAGTGTTTGATATGAACATGAAGTAGCAGTTTAGAAGTAGCCTATTAATATTACATTACATTCCGCTCTTCATGTACTTTTCGGTTAGTTTTTTTCTCTTTCATTCACTTTTCTTCTCTGTCAGTAGGCACAGTTCACTCACATTCACTTCACTTTCATTCACCTCCTCCGGAACCTGAAACTCCTTCTTGACTCTCTCAATCTCTCTTATTTACTTTTCGCTACCGACAACAAAATCCCTTATCTGAATGTAGCATCGCACACTTCACTCACTCACTCTTCCTCTCTAAGCGAATCTCGCCCTTCCTCTCACTCAGCGTTCTCATTGTTTTATCCTTTGAAATTGTTCACTATCTCAACATTATCTTCATCGTCCTAAGCAGTTTAGTGTCTTTCGTATTGCGGATTGGAATCGCGAAGAAAATTAATTGTTCAGTTGAGGCAACTTCAACTCTTATGCGAAAACGTTTGAACTGTCCGTTCTGGACGAGCTTTTCGAGACGTTTAAGAAAAGACAAAAACTCTTAATCGTAAAGTAAGTAGCGAACTTGTTTGTAGGAGTAAATAAGTAAATAGAAGTCCATTTCCCCATTAAGTAACACTGTGGGCCGGTACCGCAGGTAAAAATAAAGTTGTTTCACAGAGAAGGTGGATAATAATGATTATAGCGATTATTATTATTAGTAGTACACATTATTTGAAAGTGATGGAGCGGACGGAGTTTTTTCATTCCATACAAAATGTACTCAGAAACATTTTTGTGAGAAAACACAGAGTCTTTGCATTTCGTGAGAAATTTTCATTTCACCCGACCAAAGATACATTTACCTACCTCTGTCTCTTTTTTCTTTCCCATACATTTGTGCACACACAAAATAAATAATTTTGTAAGTACATACTTAAGTGGTGTGCGGTCGCGGTGTCTTTTTTCCCATCCTCCGTACTCGCATTTTTCCATTGCCAACTTCAATTCTGCCTATTGAGTCAAATCTAATATTTCCCAAGACCGTTACTACCATAATCTCTCTTTCTCCTTTGATAACGCCTATTATAAAGAACATGGTGAGTTATTAGTAAACAACAAGTTCGATTATCATCGAGCTCAATCGCAAAATGACTACATACCAAATGTATTTGCCATTTAACTAGTGCATTCTCTCAGCCCGATATAATAATGACGATGAATTCTGAAGTTATTATCAATGTCATCTTTGGGATCGCGAGAAAGGTGATTTATTTTTTATGTGAATTTTAATAAATGCATAAAATTACTTTTAAATGGTAAAAGCTGCGCAGACTAATATAATGTAATGAATGACACTAATGATTTTCTCAGTTCGGTCATAATTGTTTCAAAATTTTCGCAAGCAACCAACTTTAGCAAAAAGCTTATGTTTTTCTCCCTGTCTACCTTAATTCTTGACGCAATTAATTTCATTCATATTCATTTTACAATAGTTGAATCTGCTGTTGACAATTATAATGGAGCATGCAGCATTTTCACAAATAAGCAGACAACTGCAGGGACTTGTTAGTAAGATAGATACCGCTTTATCTTAATGTTCTGAATTGCATAATGTAATCATAATCATGCTTGATTGAATTAAAGTAGCAGCATCCGTGTCACAACAGGTAGCCAATAACCACGCTGGTAGTTTGTAGTTGTAACTGGCTCGTTAATAAGAGTAATGGCTTGTTCTCTTCACATTCATTTTGTAATATTTCCAGATCATTACTATATAATTGTGATTAAGTGATGTGGTGCCGGGATGTTCCGCCTCTGGCACGTTTACATGCATTATTAAAGTTCAAAGGGACAGCCTGTAATAGTTAGCCTGTAATAATTTTGTTAAAGAGCAGGTTGATAAATAGCGTGATATATGCGGGCAATTTAACTTTAACTCAGGAAGTACCTTGTTTCTTTTCATGTCGTTAATTTCGAAACAAGAAAATCTAAAAATAGCTGCTCTGTTCCATTGAAATGTCACCGATACCGTCATTAGTATCCTTCATTACACTATAGTACTGTCTTGAAGATAGGAAACGCCGCGACCTACTAAAAATACTTCTTGGACAAAGTTTGACTTTTAAAATAAGCCCATTTTCAGAACTTACCTCTTGAAACTTTTGGAGAGATAATATCAAACATGACATGACAGCTATTTTTTATAACCGTGACTTCTGACCCACAGTTGTTTGAATGTTTTTTTTCAGCACGCGTTAGTTCTTAACCTCTCTTCTATGATGACGCCCACTCTTTTCTTATTATAAAAGAGGACATTTTTTGAATGAAGATTAGTGTCGTTACCTCAAGAATGGCATGAGCCAATTTCTTTTCATTGAATACGTAGTATCTTTAAATAGTTTTGATGAAGTGTTTATAATTTTGAAATGCTTTATCTAACTTATGCTTTGGGAATAAAAGAGGTTATCTTTTGCATAATAATGATGACACACACACATTCGCACAAAGCCACACACGTAGGCAATTTTGTGCGTACGTGTCTTATATGGAACGTTTTTCAATGCGTAGAAGCAAACAAAGTTGTACAAATTTCAAACAAGCACCATTTAAGTCAACGTCCATAGACCGATTTACTCCACGTGTAGATGAGATCTGAAACTGGGACTTTTCAGGTGACGTCAAGTCAGGCAAAGGCGCAAATACTAAGAGATGATAGTTCTTGGGATTAAAAAGGTTGCTGATCCGATGAATTTATATGCGTGTAAAAACTCGGCATTTCGCAAATTGTTGTTGATTGAAGTGAATTGATATTTAGTTTGGCACCTTCATATAAACCTGTGTAGGTGACGATTCCATTGATTTCCGCCACGATCACCCACACCATATGCATTGTTATGGAATGAAATGAAAGCATGTTTACATGTTGTGACCACGCAAAGTTCCTTGTCACCTGGAAATAAAGAGCAACTCCAATTTGTCCTATAATTGTGGAATCAGAGAAGCATAACCAAGAATAAGTAGGTTTACTTATTGATTGTGAATGATTTGTATTTTCGCATGTAACTCAGGTTCAAATTCGGGGGCTTTCTTTGAAAATTCTTTACTTCCCATGGAAGTGAAACCCCACAAGAAGCACTTGCATCCGGGTGGTGTTAATGACCCATTAAAATGGTTTCTCTAACGAATACCGTCAGTTCTTGAATTACAGAACTTCGAAAAACCGAAATCAATATTAAAGATTTTTACGTTATATTTTTGGTTTGATTTAGCTATACTATATAAGATACAGCACAGCGGTCAGCTATATACGTAATTACTTGTTTACTTCCTCCAACTCCTCTTCCTACACAACACTTTGTAACTCCTCTTGCGCGACGTAATTTTGTTCATTTTTGATTGGTCTTATTAATGCAAATACGTGTGCAACATTTTATGAAAACTTTCTGGCACAGTGGAGGGTAAGTTAAGAGGCGTAAGCATGCTATTTACCGAGAATTCTCTGTTTATTTATCTCGTAGTCGCTCTCTTTAACTTTGTGATGCTTTAGTCAGTCGTTCACGAATTAAGGGTAAAACAACTTTACTATTTAAAATTTTAAGAGACGGGATTAAATAAATATTTGATTGACTTGGAAATGTTACTCATTCTTAAACGAAGAGTTGCAAACCTCTTTCAGGAATTCTGAGCCAATTGTATTGCGAGGTTTGTTTGTGTCGTGACCAATATGAAATGAATTATAAATTAAATGTGTCCAAATATTACAGAAAAGCACATGACCTTTTACTCTTGTCATTATTAAACTGTACCGAGTAACAAATTAAATTGGCCTATATACGTACTTCAAACGGTACATGCATGCTGTACACTTTGTCCATTAGAGGAGAAAAACAAATGTCAAGCCAAGAAGAGCAAAGCTTTTCACAACACCGTTCCTGGAAATCCATTTAAAAGGAGTAAACGAAGTTCATTACATATTTCATGAGAAGTTGTAGGCGTTTCAAGAACAAAGAAAGCAAAGCCGCCTTCTCTTTGTCTTACATTGTTACCTTTCCTTTCACTGCAACTTTCTTCTATTATAGTACTGACACTGACTTGTCGGTGATCGTCATAATTTTCCCTTGCACATTTCTTGCATGTCACACAGTACAAATTTATATGTATCTTACGTATTTCTCCTTTCTAAATCACCTATTACAAAAATTGGTTGCTTCATCCTCCAACAGGGTAAGACTACACAAAATTCAATCACTTTATTGTATTCTCTCTGTAGAAAACTTTTGACAAAAGTTGGCCCTTTATTCTGTACCAAATAGATTTTTTGATCATGTCTTGAATTTTCGACTTACCAAATTATCTGGCATGAGTAAGCTTTTTTAGACAACTTCAGCTGAAATACTGTGACGTGAATAAACCTCGTACGTTAATACAACCTGCTACACATATGTACATATTTACGGAACAATAGAATTTTTAAGTGATTTGGTTTCTCGGGATTTAAATATATTTAATACATAAAAAAATGAGTTTCGAACTGGATGGAGCCCAATTCATATTCAATCTCCCCCGCTTTCCCCTTCATGTCACGGAAAGATGGTGCGGGCCGCGTGACCAAAGTGGATCAGACAGTACCCGCAAGGACTAAAAGTAAAATAAACATTTTTTAAAGAAACTTCGATTTCACCTCAGCCCACCCTCAACAAAGTTGCATTTTCCCCTTTATTTATGATGCATGCATTTTTAAAAGAATCTTATTTGTCCTACTTCTTGGCTTTTTAGAGTCAGGCAACTCCTCAATGTAGGTTTGCAGAAAGGGAAATATTTGTTTTTCATCTGTCTAAAGTTTTGAAATGTTTTATTATTCAAACAAATTTATCAGGCACTCAAACACATTTATTCTCACTATCATTTTATTCACTCACTTTTTATACTCCCACGACTCCCACGAGCCAAAATTCTCAAATTCCATCCCTTTGTTTTTGTCTGTGCAATTGTACGCCTTCAAAAAACCATAATTTATCCCCAAAAAATGCATCCAACTACAAACTTTATTTGAAAAGAGTATTTTAAAAAGTACTTTAAGTATTTAACGTCGACGTGCCGCTTATGGAGTGGATTGTGTGACAAAGCTTTTTGTGTGTATCTTTGTTTTAATCACGAGAGTTTTCTTGCAAATTCAGTCTTAAATTATTGATAGGAAGAGAATTCAGAAGAAATAGAAAGCAAAGACAACAGGCACACGTGCGGAGGAATTTTTCTCGAATACATATGCGTTTGTCTTTGTGTTTTCTGTGAAAAGTTTCATTCACAAAATTTTTCATGTCGCATTTTACTTCATTCACGACTTCTCCACCACAAACACAAACATTTGATGTTACTGGCCATTTTCTTCCCATCTCACTCTTTCATTTTGTAATATTCTCCGTATGCTATGCCATTTATATACCATAAAGAAAACCTTTTTCCAAAGACTTATGCAAATGGAATTGTTGAAAACTCTTTTCTACAAAAACGACTGCAAATATTTTATGATACGCGTTCATTAACATTAATAAACGCTGTGTGGTACACAAATTTGAATCTGAAATTGCAACGTAAGTTACCCTTTACTATACCTGCATGTTGGTTCTAGTGAATGGTGCAAAATTATTTGGAAAATCGTGAATGAATGAAACGCGAATGTCGATGGCATACTCGTGTCAGTGTCAAAGAATTTCATAAGTATTTAGGCAGTGTTGATAGACTACACAGCTCGCGGTCACAGCCACAGCCCATCTCCAAATCACACAAGAATGTGCATAAAAGTAAAGGTGAAGCAATGGGCAGTTTGGCCTCTGCTAAAGAGATCTACATAAAGAGTCATCTACCTGTATCTAGCATTTGCGACCAACAAAACCATCACATTAGTAATAAAACGCCTACTTTCGTTTCCCAAAACAATCTCACTTCCACCAGCTTCAAGACATTGAAAGAAAATGAAAAAGGCTAATTAATCCACGCAGCAGCAGCATATTTGATCATTACCATCAACAAGTGCACCATTATTTTGAAACCAACCCAAACATGTTCCTTAACCGTAATGTAAGTAGCGTCAGCTTCTCCAACTCCAATAGTGAAATGATAATGAAGATCGTTCGAGACAGATTGTCTAATGAATATGCAGGACCTGCTGAATTTTATGATATTACATTGAATTATTAATTACAGCAATAATCTCCATTTCTGTACATCAGTTGTAAGTAGCAGGGAAGGAATCGGCATAACTTTTTCTTTCACTTCGCTTTCGATTTTTGCATGAATGAAATAGAAGCTGTAGATTTAATGTCTGTGGCAGTGTTAATTTTATTCCACCTCTTCAACACAACCAACGATTTATTCACATCTCATATGAGGAATCAAATTCAGGAAGAGCAATAAAGAATGGACATCCCTGCATCCTTTACTATTGTCGTAAATAAATAAATAAACATACCTAAAATAAATAAAATGAATAAAAGATTTTTAGCAAGATGCTTTTTGGAGTGTGCCTGCCTTGGGCCGCAATGCCGAAAAACTGCGAATGTAAACAAACAATGATATTTTCTTCATACATCTCAAGATAACCGCAACTTATTTATTGCTACTGCACCTGTGTCTCCATCTCGGAGAAATTGAGGATTTTCCTTATTATACTTTATCAATTACTGATTCTTCATTGCTAATTAACATAAAACGCATTAAAACATCAAATCCAATTCCAGTCAACTTAGATATTTATTCTTATTTTTACTTTTGTATTTAAAAAAAACTTGGCCAATTACATATAAAAATTAAGTTAAATCTAACAAACTACTTTATAAGATCAGGCTGGCTTTGGGTAATGTGTCAATGTGACGGCTCATTTAATGTTGTTTTTTAAACTATATTAGAGGAGATGTTAGATACAAGACGAAGACATCTATATTTCAGAAAAGAGTAAAAGCTGCCGATCTTTTTGTAGCAGGCGGCCTTGATTTGGTAAAAGCTGTAAACGCAATAAGAATCTTAAATATTCTCTATAATTTTTCTTCGCCTCCTTAATAAAAATTAATGCCATTAGAATTACTAAAAAGCAAATCAACATCCCACGCGACATTAGTGCACACCTACCTGCGACCATAACATAAATAAATGACGTAGGTAGTTTCATAATACATTAATATTACATTACAAGAAGAAGCCCTGCAGCCCAACTAAAAAATAAAACAATCGACGGATTTGAGATATTAGTCTAGTTAAGAAAATAAAACGCTATTTATTTGGTGAGAGATACCCAGATCAATTTAAGAAAACTAGTCAGGCCCGAAAGCAATACTGTGTGCAATATTGCATGCATTGCAAGCCTAATATAAAGCTTGAAGGAAAATGTAATCATAATCAAGATTGTCCATCAATGATGATGTTACTTACTTTTAGTAAGTGAAGTAATGACATAGCGTCAATGTCATTGGAAAATGGAAGTCAAAACAACAATCATTTTTTGCTCCTGCTCCAAGCTCCCTCCATGTCAAGCACACATTGCACCACTGCAACACACAACAAGTAAAGTGGAAGCGAGTGTTCCTTCATGACTTTTTCATGAGAAATAAATATGAAATAACAGATTTGGAAATCTCCCTGTTACATTCTTGAATTGTCCCTACGGAACTTGCCCCTTCGTCTGTCTGACTGAGTAAAAACTAAATAATACAAGTAATAAATGATATTGTTAATGCTGTGCCCATACCAATTCCATGACAGAATAATGGGAGCGTGACCATGTGATTGCACATGAATTTTGACGAGGATGTGAATTCCTTTGTGATTTGACTACTATGCAGCTACCGCATTCATAATAGCACGTTACAAGTTACAAGAACTCTGACGCGTCGACAGGACACGCAGAAAGCACGGCTCACTCAGAATGTATCATAGTCATTTTCTTATCGTGATGCATTTTATTAAACTCATCTGTCTCTAAACATCAAGTTAATCATTTTCTTTATTGGAAAAACAGGAACAAAATTGTTTCCAGGTTTAGTTTGTCTAAATACAAAATTTCAATGTCGCGTTAACTCAATTCGTGTCACCACTGATTTTTTGTGGAAGTATGCAAGTGTCCACCGAATTTTCAACAGTGCTGAGACTCCTGCTGGAAAACATACGTTGTATTAAAAAAGCATGCTAAAACGAGCTGGCGCCTGACACGTCTCTGAAGGATGTGATCAATTTCATAATTAGTTTCGGTCTATCATCCGACGATGAATTTTTGGAGTTATCCCACTGCAACGCTGGGAATGCAAACGGTGAATGAATGACACACAAGGAAAAATATTAGTACCATCCTTGATCTTTCGTATTTGGATAACATGTCACACTTGCTGACGTCTTGCTGGTGTTGTGTAAAATGGAGATGAAACGTTTTCAAAATATTTTTCTCAAGTGTCATCGTATATCCTCTGCATGGGAATCTTCACATTACAAACTACAATGAAACAAATTTTCTTTCTGTGGTTTTAATTTCAATACAAGACGGTGGGAAGTGAAAATGAATCAAAAGAAATATCTGAATGAGCGATACCTGCATAATTTTATCCTTTAGCGAAAACCTGACGCTGGTAATGATGAGAAATTAATTTTTGGTCAACTCTTCTGGCTCCAACGACGGCGACAACAAATTGACCATTACCTTATCGTCATCTTCGTCATCTATCTCAACAAAAAGAATAAAATATCAGTTTACACACATACAAAAACCCAAAGAGAAGAGCTCCATAATGAAAAAAAAGTGAGTGTAAGCAAAGCAAATATTAAGAACAACAATGCGCAGCGAATCATAGAGGCAGAGAGAAGATTAAATAATAATCTCACGTAGGAAGTTTGTCAACGCTTATATGGTAATCCTTTCTTTTTACCTCTACAACAAAATATAATAATGGAGATCGGCAGAGTAATCTGGGGAGGGTGCATTTTCTGTCGTGCTAGCTAAACCATCGCACAAGTTTGAATAATGGTCGCAAATAAAAGACTGAAGATAGATAAACTTCATCTCTCGTAACTATACTACTATACGCCATTGCCATTGTCTGAAATAAAAAATAAAATTTTAGCTATGAGATGAGACGAGATGAGAGTGAGTGCTTAAAGCAAGTGCTATTAAATTGCTGTGCTGTTGCAAGAAGAGGAGATGGAATTCTGGTGGACTCTCTTAAATCAGTGTTGTGACCTTCTGCTTCCTTTTTTTGGTGGTCGAGAGGTCTTTTCGTGGTAATGGAAATTACAGCAAGAATAGAACACACATGTCTTGTCTCGTGTTGTACATGAGTAAAACACTTGTAGAACAATATTATTGTATTAGTATCAGGATAGGATAGGGTCTTTAAGGATAAATAAATAAAAAGGCACACTTCACATCTTCCACTTTCATTTTTATTAGATTCATCATCATTATGATCATCATCCTAAGTAAGATGATAATGATGAATTGATGATCTTCGTGCGATTTTGATTCATTTGATGAAAGGCTTCGTGGTCACAAAGATGCTATCAATTTATTAATATAAGAAGGAGAATAATATTGTTACAGAGTTGCACAGACTACATTTGACGGTTCACGATGAACAATGTCAGTCTGTCAAAAAGTCAGGTAAATTGAACCATGACTGTGCAAAGTTCGTTTTAGATCATCCATTACTACTCTGAAGGGAAATAACGTTTTTGTTGTTTTGCCTTTAAGAGGAAATAGGAAACATCAAATGCAGCGTGGTAAGTTTTTTTCTTCTGTGACTGGCAAACTGTCAGTAATGTAATGTGGGCCTTCACTTTTTGCTCCAATCATGTGCATGAAATGAACTAGTAAATAGACTCAACGTTTACCTAATGACCGTTTAACAACTCGGCCGTCTTTAGATTTGGCACAGTTTTGGCAACATCAACATTTCCGATTCGATATAAAATCGTAACACTCATTCAGGATAATGATGACGTTACAAATAAAAGGCGAAATGTCGAAATGCGCAAAAAATGTACGAAGAGTGATAGACGATGTCACTGTCCATTTTTATCTGCACCACTACCTCTTCACGGTGTTGAGGCTTGAGACACTAAAAGAGGGTCGCTAATTAATCTCTTTCGTCCATTTTTAGAAAATACTTAAGATAACGTCAAAGTGATTAAGGGAGGTGCAGATGGGGCAAATTAATATTAATTCCAAATGCATGTATCAAATTATAACTCGGATCTCCTGCTGATGCCGTAGGCTGCTCTGTTATTTCTGCTTCCTTCCTCATACTAATGTTAATGTTTACTTAAATGGAAGTATTTAACTAATCTATACGCAAGCCCCAAACAGTACATATCTAAAAAAAAATGTCATCATTGTCTTTCATTTGTAAATATCCCTCTGCCTAGGAGTTAACAAAGTGAAACATTTCTTTTTAATGTATGCCCGAAGAAGTCGAACAAATTTGGCCCTCTCTTAATTACTCATTATTACAATTCATTAATAGACCTGATAGCATCACCGAGTCATAATTTTAAGTCTTTGTTCACACATCTTGTAAAAATGTCGACCAAAAATAAAAAAACTGATTTTACAACTGGATTAACCAAAGGCGCTCGCTTGTCATAGAGTTTGCCGAAGGAAGTATTTCAGCTAACTTTTGTTTAATGAAGCAATCAAGATCTATTGAGTTTAAAAATCTGAATAAGGAGTGCACAGAGTACACACACGTTCAACCAGAACACATTTAGTATTTACCTAGGTATTTTACAGCTTCCACCTTGTGAAGGTCACTATTTGCTCTTGATGAGATTTTGTTTGTACAGCGTTATTACAAGTATGATATCACAAATTACAATGTTGGGTAATTAGCGAAAGAAACTTTAAAAGCCAATACGTCATGCCTTTTCCTCTTGGTGCATTAACGACGCTTTTACCTTGATAATAATCTTAATTTAAGCAAAACACCTTTTGTTTTTCTCTTTCTTTGAGTCAAAAATGTAAATATTATTAATGACACTCTGTGTATAAATGTACAATGATAACCGAATATTGTGGGCAAATTTGCATTTTAACTGCTTCTTCAGTGATGTTATGCAGTGCAGTCAGTTCAGAGAGGAAGACCGTAACAAGACAATAGCCATAATCATAATTGTATTATGTTTCGCCTCAATAAACAAACATTTACACACTTCCATTAAAACTTCGCATCACTTCCTAACTCATAAGAGAGAACTTTCGAAGCTGATAACCATTGTATTATTGCTGACAAGGGCAAGTGCCAAAAGCATCATTGGTTAAAAATGACTTGCTAATGAAGTGTTGTATTATTCCATGAGTGATTTTTGCTTCTTCTTCTTCGCACAAAATTATTCTGCAAAAGTTTCTTGTGTCTTGTGTGGCACAATACGACATTAAGCGAAAACATAATTTTACTAACTTATTGCTATGTCAGGCATCCGGCTTCGTAGACATAAAATTGAGAGAAGAAAACGATAAAATAGGAATCTTGATGTGTTAAGCAAGTGCCAGGGGGTATACGGTTTTACTTTTAAAGCAAATTCATTTTTATCAACTTCACCAGCGCGTTGCTGATCTCATCCTCCTGGCACATAAATCTGTCATCCACTCTTGAACAAGAACATAAAGATAGGACAGAAAGCACAAACCAAAGTTAAATCAATGTCATTTTTCAAGCATTGTTTTCAAGTGATATTAACTTTTACTAAAAAGAAATTTCTCGACAGGATTTTTCGCAAGTTTTGAATAATAAGCAAATTTAGCCTGGCACGAACCAATACTTAAGCAGATGAACCCAATTCATTTTTGATTTTAGCATACCCGTAAAATTTGCATAACTTGGTCACTAAAAATAACTACGTTGCAAAATTGTTAACAAAAACTACTTTTGTCCTATTGCCACAAGCCAGAATACAATAGCGCCCAATTAGATTTTCTCCTTCTCCACCTAAAGTAGCTTGGCCTGAACCCATGTCATGTCATGACTGACAATGATAACAAGTCTTTGCTCTCCTGGGCTTATGCAATCAAAACACGAACACGATTTTTAATTCACTGCTTAACGCGGAAAATATTGCTTTTTACAATCTTTTGATTATTTGTCTACAACTACACCGCGTCGGCCGTGTTCCTCTTGGTTGAAGACAAAAGCACGTTGTTTTTACGGTCAATTTCTAGGAACTATTCAACACGATTGTCATTGTTAAAGGAGGATGTGATATTTTACGACAAAAATACAGGTAAAGTAATCATAACCTCTCACGCGCTTCGGCGCATGCAAAATCCTCCCGGGTTGCGGCCCGGAATGCCATAAAAGCATCCCTTCTGGACACTCGAGATTATACTTTACGGCCGTATATTATGCATTATATATGCAACTAAAACTAATTAATAAAAGTTGTGATGCAAAAGCACAGATGGTTATTAGTTAAGATTTGTTAGGTTTCTGTAGTTGTAGTTTGTTATTAGGTTGGGTTAATGATAAATACAATACATAAATCAGAACATTATATTGTTCCCAATATAATGGTACATCTATGAGTCACCACAGACTGTGACTACATGAGCAAATCAAACTTACATTAGAAATAGAAATACTTTCAATTTCTCCGCTTCATTGACGACGTTCGTTAAGCCTCAATCTTTTTGCCACAATAATTTTGTGTTCATGTTTGTAAACTCATTAAAAACACTGACTGACATTTCAACTCTCATTTTAATTACGGACGCAGTTCGTGAACGTCAACTGCGATTTGACATTTATTTCCTACTGAAAATAAACTCACAAACAATTTATTTTCGTTGCTCAAATGTAGCGTGCTCAGCGCATTTGATGAGTTCAAACAAGCAGCCTACTGGGTAAAATCTCATGATTCATGATATTTTGCCTAATCAAATAGGAAATACGTACAAAGAAGTAATCCAGACGATTGCTTTACCTATTTTATTAAATCTTTCCGCGTCAAACAATAAAGCAGTAGCAGCGGCAGTGTTACAGATTTCAGCGTTTCTCCTTTCTTATTTGTCCCACCCAATATTGGCTTCACACCCTCTTCAAATTTCAATTTGAATTTAGGCGAAACCCTTCTGATTTAGGAAAATTGTGATTACGAATTCTATCGAGCAGCGAGTCATATACCTATGTAAATGTAAGTTTGAAATTGATTGGGAGTAATCAGATGAGCAAAAATCTTGTTCTCCTACGTGCAGTCTAAGAAAAAATTGTATTCAAATATTTCTCAATTCGAATCAAAATCACCATTATCTTCACTGAATTTTTTTATTCATGCAGTTTGTATCAGAGTTGTCTTATGGTGTGAGCTGAGTCTGAATCAGGATTTTTCAAGATAAAAAAACTGATCAGAATTCTGCAAACGTCTGTTTTACGTATTCGTACATACCTGATATCGAGGGAAGTCCACGTCCATGTAAGATCGCATTGTGTTATTTAGCAAAAATCATAAACATCAAGACGTGCTCAAAGTGATGAAAACTCATGTTCTGAACACAATGCAAAGCTTGTTTTAATCAGATTCTTTTAAGTTAGCAGCTTTGCTCAATGAATTATAATTGCATTTTTGTCCACAATGCCAAAATTTTAATCCCAGCCGAACAAAGCAAAACCGTATTTGATGCAACCGGAGAATAGGCAGGCAAGCGGTGATCTGCAAGAATTTCACACTCTTCTTTCATGCAACATCGTGATATGCCTTTTGAGACGTGCCTTTGCCACTAAATAAACATTTCTGGCGCTATTTTATTTTCTTATGCTATTTCTTAACTATTTATTGTTAATTAAGGTGTTACGTTATCTATTCTCTGTTTGATATAAATCACATCGAAGTGTGACAACACCTTTCATCATCATCGCCCTCGACTTCGCACTCCTCTCCTCTCCGTGAATAATATTTGCAATTGAATTCAAGTAGAATTAAAAGAATTTGAAAAAAATTGTTTAGACTTTGCAAAATATCGCAATAATAAATTATTAGCAAAGTAATTTCAGAGCAAATAAAATTCACACGTGGTAAAACTTGCATTTAAAAGTTTGCTATTTGGGGGAAATTAGTGGGCGGGTAGGGGCTCAGTTATTTTATTGTATTTCAAACATGGCTAACTTTTTTAGATAGGTGGCTTTCCTAAGCTCCCACACGAGTAAAGCTAATATTTATATACACTAACTCACACTATTCATATTTATGAAGTATGATTATGGTTTGTGATAATAAAAATGCTACGTTATGCAATAGAGCTGTCCGAGTGAATACAGTCTACATTGATTGAATACACAAAGTATCGTATCACCAATACAGTATAACATTCCAACTACGCATATCATAGTTGATAGTTAGTTTAATAGTAAGTGAGCCATCTTGTTTACTTGCAAACTTCAATTTCAAGAATAAAATTTAGATAAGCTGATTGGATTTACCAATATGAAGAGGCAAAGTCATAAATCCCCACAAAAAGCTAATTTCGTATTCAATTTGAGTTCCGTAAGCGCAAACTTGGTAACTCAAATCATTTTTTCTGTACTCACAGCCTTTTACAAGATATTCAATAAAAATATGAGATTCGTTAATTGGATCTTGATGAAAAGTTTTATTGAGACCAAGAATTTATTGCTGGACAGTGTTTCATCTTGGAGACCACGGACCACAAAAGAAGGACAAGATCAGATACGGAGACGCGCATTGATTGTTGGAATGATGAGATGAGAAAATGGATAAAACAAACAAGTAGATGAATGGACGCATGAGCAGAAGAAGAAATGAAGTAGGCGAGGTGGTGTCTTGTCATCTCAATTGGGGAAGTAGGTATCTAGGGATCTAGACATGAAAATGACGAAGTCGGTCCACTAACGTCAATTCAATATAAAATATAAAAAGACCTCATAGCAAGTCAGTAATGCTATTATTATTTATGAATCAGTGATTCAGAATCACCCTCAAAAGACACTTAAAGGAACCCACCCCAGCCCAGTGTATTTACTATGATGTGTTGTTAGGAGTAAGAATATATATCTTCTTACTTCTCTTTATTATTAAAAACTAAAAACACACAATAAACAGAAAAGAAGCATGACTCTACATCATCTTCTCTTCCCTGCCTGCCTTTCTCTTGAAGACATCACATATCTCTTCAAAACTCATCCGTATCTGTCATTTTTACAACAAGAAACGACGTGGTTTGTATATTTGTATGGCATAGCTTTGCGTGTATCGCACTGATATTGTTCTGTAAGTTGGTAAGTTTATTTTGGCTTATCTTACGAACCGTCATCTCAGTAGGATCAAACTAGAATAAAATGCTAATATGTAGGTGGGTCCCACATTTTCAAAATCCTACTTGGGAAAAATGAAAACGTTCGAAATGATGGATAGGACAAAGTTGAGAGGATATTTTACGAGGACTCATCAACATCGTAATCATTTACAATACCTGAAGCAAGCTTCATTTCTTGAGAGATTGGGTCATGTCAAGATTCAAGATATTTTTACAACTATCTCATAAGTATCGCCATAAGATTTTCCAAATAAACACTCAACAAATCGAAATACGCAACAACTCTGCTTTTGGAAGTTTTTGTGTACCATGTACAGTACAATGCATGTTATGTGTCACTGACTGATTGTTGTTTCATGTCATTGTCATTAAGAGTTCACAGGTATGCACTTTACACAACTCGTTCATTAAATGCAAAAACAACATTCATTTTTGGGCGCAAAATAACGTTTTTTATAGGCGCTGCACTGGGAGAAATGCATTTTGAAATAATTCTGCATTCATTTTGTGCGACTAGTCCAAAAATTGCATTTTATTGCGTACCACTTAAAAATTTACCACAGTTCAATTTGGCGCATTTTGGCAATCGGCGTTTTAAAAATAACAGTATCTTCCTCTCTCTGTTCTGATTTCTCCACTTAGGAGAGAAAATGAGTGATGCTGTTGACGAGATATGATGTTCAAACGACAAGTTTCCATTTTTGCCTCAACTAATAAGGATTTCCTGCTGTTTTTAAAGCTTGTTTTGGGAGATAGCCATGATGGATGCATATTAATGGATATTCCCTCATTTTCTTCTAATTATACGATTTCCACCCCGGAATTTGTAGCAATATCAAAATATACATATATATATTTCTTTGTGAGTATCATCTACATATTTATTTATTATTGAACAAGTAGACGGTGGAAAATTTCTGTTAGTTTTAGTTAGAGTCTAGTTTTGTGGTTAGTCTACCCAAAACTCATTTTGTGGAAGTGCGTGTCTAAAGTAGTCCAACTTAGTTCGGTAACGACAAGTGAACAAATCCCACGCACATTTAAAATGTCACACATAGTCACTCGCATTCGTCACTTTATTTACCTTATAAAACTGGATGACTTTTAATTCAAGATAAATTGTCATTATTTTCGTTCAATTCACAACAATGCTAAACTTTTCTTAGAATCATGCACCTAAATTAACTTAACTGATGCATAAACTCAATTTAGCTTCTTAAACAAAGTCATCGTGTTCGCCAAAGGTTTTGCTAACAAATGAGCAATACGGGGAGTGCAGTGGGGACAAGAGACTAATCTTGAGAAGAAAAACAATAAATAAAATCTAGCATTAAGAAACTGTAATAAGAAGCATGTGGGACGCCCAACTAAAATTCGTAATAGAAAACAAAGTTCGTTCATAAGCAAACGTTTTAATTTTATGGGTTAGAAGGCGAGTTAAGTTCAAAGAAAAGAGATATTCTTGTTTATTTGTACAGTAGTTAGCTTAACCCTGTCATTAAGTAAGATACGTACTTGGATTCGAAATGGTTAAGTTACCTACTGTTTTTCTTCTTTCCACTTTTGTTTTACTACGTGGAACTATTTTGGGCACTCTTCTGAGTAAAGAGTATCATCACATCACGCCGCGACAGACGACCATGAGTGCTTTACTTACAGACAACAGAACTCTTTCTGCGTGTGCTGGAATAACTTTAACGAGCTGATGCTCTTCTTGAGAGGAAAAGTCGGCGTGTGGGCTTGCCACAGTGTCATAATAACTCTCAATAACATCTGAAAGGATGTCCCATTGAGAGTTTCGCATAAAAAGTACATCAAGAAACGTTTAAATCTTACGTAAAGACAATATAGTTTACGACTCGAAGTAAAAATGCAATATACAAGCAAATAATACCTACACGCGATTGAGGGGCGAAAATGCCGCCGCTGCTTTATATGAAGTCTTGTTACAAAAGTAAGTGAAAGATTTTATTTTATGCACGGTTTAAAAAAATACAAATGGAGAAAAACAAGCAACTCCAATTTAGAAAGGATAAAGGGAATTTTTGTTTGTGCTGTAATCACTTACTTATTTTCATTGCAATTACCGCAATATTTTTTGGAACTGTTGCTTAAGTTGGACCAGGACCAATTTGGGGGGCAGAAGAGTGTCGAGGTCTTTAAAGAATCATGGGTCTTTCTTTTACTTGCTTGCGCCGCATGTCGCATTTTCATCTTTTCTGATATTTTCTGAAAAATACTGTTTTATTGCTTAAACATAAATATGACCGTAAGTATTTACATACAATACACGAGACTGTTTATGTAATAATATGGTTTCGTGTGAGTAGTAATTCTCTGTATGTAATACCCCTCAAACAAATGTTATTAAAATGCTGCAATGGTAGTAAATAATTTTTGTTTCACTCAGAAAATCGGTAAGACATCTCTTCTTGAAAAAAGTCCATCATTCCAATTACATTTCAAGTACGTAAAAGGCGAGCTAGGCTAATCCTGTGTTAAAGCATCATCACATCTCACATCACGTCACTGAAATGAATAAAGGGAAAAATTTTCGTTGATACCCGAGCAGCACATTAAGTATTTTGATTTGATTATGGAAGGACGACTGGGCGGATTGACTTTTGTGTCAGAAGTGATGGGATGATAATGATTAGGTAGAGAGTTATTACAAAACTTCTAGTCATGCTGATGCTTGTATAATCTCTGGTAAATAGCACTCTGATTCTTTGCAGAAACATATAAATAAAAACTAAACACTAAATTCCACTCCAGCACCTTAGTGTCCAGAGACATCCACATTAAATAAGAATTTGGCAGCTTAACATTGTACGTGCAACACTGATTGCGTGGTTGGTGTCCGACGAGTAAATTTGGTTTTGTAATCGTAATTTGTACTTCACCAGGTTTATAGCGTCTGTCAGTCACATTCACTTGGTTTATAAAAAAACTAAACGATAAAGTTTGTGTAGGGAATAGGATTGTTCCCTGATTAATTACATTTCTCTCATTTCATTGCGAATTGGGGAGCAGGAAAACTGCCATTTCAAATTTATGGTTCCAACAACAACTCTTGAAAATATGTGCCAATTATAATCTAATTTTATATTAGCAACGCCGCTGTACACATCATTCGCATGGAGTTTCTTTCAGCTGCGTGGGTTCCACTGGGTTGTTCCCAACTTGAGCTGAGAAAATTGAAAATGTTAACACGAAAATTCGTTAAAATAAGCGAGGTTTACCTACAGCGACGTGGTAGCACCAGTAGACACTTGCATAATACACCACTAGAGGAGATTATATAAAATATAGGGTACGGTGTTCTCACTCAGGATTTGTCTGCAAAAACTTTCCATGCGTGCATTGCCCAAAAATATTAAAAAATTGAACGTGACATCTCAAGCTAAGTCATTCCTGGATATAAAACGTGGATGTTGATAGAATTTGGATGATCCATGCCGTCACAACATTTTTCAGCTATTTCCAGCCGTCAGCGCCAGTAATACCACCCTCCCATCTCCTTTTCTGAAAGCTTGAGAATAAAAACCCCATTATTTAAAAAAATATGCAAACTTTCATTATAAATGTTCCTTCCTACCTGCCAACTTCGTCGTCTCTCTGACTCAGGTTTCGTCGACATGTTTGCAGTTTCGTCACAGCGGTTTTCAAATAAAATGTCAACATTCATTTCATGAATTCTCAAGTTTCAAAAAATTATCGAAAAAGACGCTTGTGTGTTTAAATGCGAATTTCCTGTTAAAACCGGCTTGCTCACTTCTCAGTTGTCATTATTGATGGAGATTGCCCTGTGCATTCAAAAAGACGTTTCCTTCCTCCGACTTTGACATTGCTTCGTGAATTGCAGATTTTACGTTTCGTATCGAAATATTGGTTTTTATGATGAGAAGACAAATGTGTAAAGGCGGACGACACATTTTTTCTCGCAGCAACTCAACTCCAATTATGAAGGCTAGTAAACCACTAAAATCCTATATGGTCGGCTACCGCTTCGTTCAAAGCAGTTCCGTAATCCCACACAACTTACCAATCACATCCATGATGATATTTTTCAAAGTCAAAATGATCATCAACAGGATGACAGTTCATTTCTTAATGAAGTTTTTTAGGGTGAGATGTTTTCCTTCAGATATTGTTTCAGAGTTTCTCAATATTACGCAATAATATATGTATATTAAGTACGTGCAAAGTTTCGTCTTTCTCTCGTTCGTGATTTTTTCTAGTAAAAATGTGCACGGTTTTAGTAATTTCGACAGTCAGAAGCGATACATAATTAATCGTCGTTTGCGTAATATTAGTAAGTATCTCCGAATATGCACATAGATGTCCATCAAAATCGTAAAGCATGAATTCACTTTGTCATTCATTACATTTCCGCAACGCATCCCACGAAAAGAATACAAAACTTCTTACAAGTGCAATGCAAGAGGCACAATTACAAAAGAAAATTGAACACGAGGATTATGAAGCAGAATGAATGGAAAAAGCGGTCCTCCTCCTTTAATCTATTTGGTACAATGTTATGCATACTAATGATGGGAGCAAAAACATCTCAAGTGCAACTTAATGATGTATTAACGTGGAGATTAACCTTAAAAAATCCTAGATAAACTACACCTTGTCTTGCTTTGGTATGGAATTCTTTTTAAAATATGAGCCTACATAACTTCAGATAGCTAAATGCACGAGTGAACAAAAGTGTTTCGTGTTTGCTTTCTACGACAAGTTGAAAACGAATGATGGCGATAATATCTTTTTGAAAGCGCATTTTAAATAGGAAAGCTTCTTCATTTCCACATACTTTTCTATAAGGAAGGGAGGAGACTCAAATGTTTTAAAATACAAAAAGAAAAATATTGTTCACAGTTCTCACAGAGAGTCACATGCTGACAAAAACTCCTAAAGAATTAAACGAGGGTGCTGCTGCTTTTCTTGCAACAAAACTGCAATCCAATGTTAATGTTGAAGAATAGGAGTTTGTGTGTAAGTAAATGTTAAGTAGGAAAAAGTGGCTTCTATATTAAAATCGATTAGTATTTTGTTGGGTGCAGACACGGTATTGTATTGTATTACATAAATGGTTCGACTTCGTAGTCATAATCCAGTCGATTTAAAACGCTTCCTACGCCATTTTTGCATATGATAAATGTTGCCTGTGGAGTATCACGAACAAAGAACACTCATCATTATTACCATTCGACGAGGAAACGCACATCTTCAACTTAACCGTGCACATCTATGAATATTTCTCTCGTTGCTGTCGTCTGTCGCTACACTTTTCGATGGGTTGTTGCTGTTCAAAACTGGACTTTTGACAAATAAGCGTGGTATGGTGCTGCCGATGATGGAGATTTTTGAGCGGAGCTGTTGCTCACCGCTGCTAATAACCTTGCAAGTAGCTGCATAATTGGAGCTCCCACGAAGAAAGGCACTTTTGAAACACTGTAAGCAATAAAAATGCAACTGACGTGCTTTCGATGTGACAAGTTAGTTACTTGTTACAGATACAACTCCCGGTTGCAACCATCCTACTGCAAGAAATGCTTAGCCCCGATAACTCACTTTTGAATTCCGTGTTCAGCAAACAATAGCTATACAAAAGGCGTTAAGCGATGTGATTTGGGCATGCAGTCATTCTCGGTTTCTCTTTGTTAGTGGAGCTTTGACAGCTGAATCATTTCACTTTTCAATTCGGAAAAATCCGATCGAATCCCACAGAAGAAATGTTCTACAATCTGTCTCTCCGCCATTGTATGCAATTATAGGATCGAAGTAAAAAAATATAAAATTACAAAACGTTATATTAAAGTTTGCGTTACATGAGCAAAAGGCTTTGCGTTACATAGGTTTTGAAAGAAGAGTCACCCACAGTTCTTCACTTGGCAATTTGGCATTCATATTTGGGTAGAGTGCTCTTCAAGTTAAGGAGCCGAAATGGAAAAGGTTAGAAAGGGTCACAGTCCTCAATAATTACTAACCACGCCACAGAATGCGTAAGGAGGATGTTCATTATTCATTAGATAATATTTTGTTCTCTCTCGAGATGAAACATTTCCATTAAAGTACTTTCCCTTTTAAATAGCCAAATCTTCTGTTCTCTATAATTATCATCTCTTCTGCATCTTACATCAGTTATGCAAACATCTACTCATTAAATGGCTTTATTACTACCAATTCAAATTGTTTGTGACCGTGTTTGCACTTTAATGAGGAATTTATTATGGAAATTTCAGAAATGTCTTTCAGAACTGATTTATGTACATAACAGATTATGTAATAATGATTCTAACAATCGTTCACTGGATAAATGATAAGATACTGGGATATTTAAACGGCCATTTTTTTTGCTACTTTCCTCATTCTTATGCAAACGTAAACGTACTCAGATTAAAGTGGGCTTTAAACACATTTCATCTCCGTTCCATTCTTAGCTATGATTTTCTTCCACCACAGATTTTAAAAAAGTGATCGCATGTGCTTGGTTTGGGAACAACCGAACAACCATAAAAATGCCAACGAATGCAACACAAGCGATGGAATAATGCTAATATTTTTTTACTGTATTTTAAAAATCCGCCTGCAAAGTGCAGTGCAATGTACGATACGACGCAATGGTTCACTCACTAATAATAATGAGCTGAGTAACTGATTCCTTTTTTGGCCAGCATCAAGAAACAATCTGAACGTCATCCTCAACATCATAGCCGACACTCAAAAATTGCAATCATTATTTTAGATAGTAATTTTCTGGTCCCTTGTGCATTATCTGCGTTATTATCTGTGTGCATTTGTATTTGTAAGCCTGTTCAAGATGACAATGCACTGTTTTTGGTCTCATTATGGATTGAGCTTTACATTCCTCCTCCTATGAAGCAAGCCAAAATTGAATGATTGAATCTATGTAATGCACAATGCAAAAGCATCATTCAACAGAATGTTACAAATTAGAATAGAAAACTTTGCAGTGCAATGTTGCAACCATTGACGCTAATTATAGAGCTGTTACGCAAGGACACTCGTTCATGTTTTCTTGCAGTTCCTCACATGATCCAATAAGTAATTAGTTTTGACAATAGTTTCCAAATCTTTTCGTGTCAAATTTTTGTTACACTGCCGTCATAACGTGATATTCTTGTGCTTGCGTTTGCATCATAACCCTATACGACAAAGATGACCTTAACCGACATCTCAGCTTTTCCTGACTTTATTTGGGACTTTAGTACAGTGATTCAACGAAATCTCATCCGAACCGCGGTATAATAGTGTCGTGGAGTATTATTATGAAATGTATGCAGTAATTGTATTGCAAGACTACTAAGAATTTTGCATCTGTGTTACCTTTATTTTATGGGGTAAATAGGATTTGTTGATTTTTCTCTACTTTTCCAAAACTTTACTGAATTTGAAATCAAGTAAAATTATGCAATTTAATATTAATCCTGTCAGTATTTAAGTCGTCACATTGTACCATTTGTTGGAAGTGAACAAGAAAAAATGATGTATTCCAGAAACCTATTGCATTTAACAAAATTACCTGTCAAAGCCAAAACTTTTTAACCACTCAACCCTTCCAAATATTTTTACATGAATAAAAATAAAATTAAATAAGTAGCGAAGTTTTATAATAAAAAAATTGATAAAAGCAAGGTCGTGACCAAGCAGGGTTGTGTTTATTATTTATTTAAAACAAGTTCGTGGTCGTGCGGCCACTTCTTGTTCGTCGTTGTTGTCATCGTAATTTTATTAATGGCCATTATGGTAAAGCGTCTCTACCATTTTTCATCTTCGCTGATAGAGTGCAAGACTCCAGACAATGATTCAAGAGCTCCGGGCTTCATAAAAGAATCTTTCTTTCTTCCCACTCCAAACTCTTTTCACATAGGCGAATCAGTCTTATAATTTTCCCAAAGTATCGAACTCATCATCCAGTGGGTTTCAAGATAATTATGATAATCATGGTCATTTGGTCGCATTTAAATCTTTCTACAGGAGCAAATGTAGTAAATCCGGCAAAACTCAATAGCATAATTTTATTGTGAAATTTTCTTGCTTTGTTCACTACTTATCCAGTAGTAGCCTTTTGCGCAGCCATTCTCTATG
This sequence comes from Cyphoderus albinus, assembly GCA_021029165.1. Classification (NCBI taxonomy): domain Eukaryota; kingdom Metazoa; phylum Arthropoda; class Collembola; order Entomobryomorpha; family Paronellidae; genus Cyphoderus; species Cyphoderus albinus. The sequence continues at coordinate 36,820 of VYYJ01000263.1, forward strand.
ACGCCACATCCACGGACTGACGAATGACCACACATTAGAAATGGCTTTTTCTTGCCTTTTTTGTCCATTTGCTTTTTCAGTCCATTTTTGATAACAAAAGTGACATTAGGTAACTAAGATGCTATTCAATACTGGAGTGCTATTAAGTGGAAATACTTTAGGCAGCATTTACGACTATAAAGAAGGATATAGCAGAGCCAAGAGTAGTCTGAATTCTTTTATGTCTCCATTTATGAGACAAAAGATGACGTGTGTATGAAGGAATTTTATTCTATTGTGACCTCTTGAGTAATTTATTTTGGACTGGAGCGTTTGTGTACAGAACTTTGTGGGTGTCAATAAGTAATGTGAATGGTTGTTACATAAGTTTCGTTTCGTTATACGATGATAATAAAGTAGTAAAAATAGAAATTTCTCTATGCTTCTACGAACTATAAAAGATAAAGTTTTCGGGCCAATAAATAAAAAATGTAGAGAAAGAGAATTTTAATACAGAATGAAATTTATTGCTGACATTCTGTCGTGTACTCTTTAATAAAACATTAATGTCCCAACCACCTTGCTTTAAAAAAAGTAATAATCACTAACAAAGTAATATTTAGTTAGTACCGTCTCGTGAAATCATAATTTTTACAACCACACAGTAGTTTTACATCTTAACCTTCAATCTACGTGAATGTGTACCTAATATCCTATTTGCTTTTACATCGACGTTAGGCTATCTTAAATAAGCTAAAATACTGTATTTGGAAGATGTAGCCCCTAAATAAATAGCAGTAAAAATAAAATCAGGCTTTGAAAAGATGTATTTCTGAAAGACAATAATTACATGGTCCGAGTCTCCTGCTGGGTTCCATGAGGCAAAAAGTCAACTTGAAACCCTACCCAGTTTCTTGGTGTTCAAGTTCAATCAAATATATACAAAATAAATTAGCGATTCTGCCAACTTGTGTCACGCAAATTCGACGATTTATTTTTTGCTAGCTGAATTATTTACAAAGTACATACGTACCCTTAACATTGCCCTCTAAATGACTTTAGTAGCTCTTTAAAACAAATAAAAACTAGCAAGTACCAAATTAAACCTTTAGTTACTTTTAACTAACTAGACGTGACGTGGAATGAAATGGACACAGCAGTCTTGTCACGGAGAAATAATAATGATAATAATTTTGATAACTTTATTCATTGGATTGTTACTTGTTCGCATGGGTCATTTTTATATCATTCTCGGCAGCCTATAACTCAAAATTAATAACGATGATGGCCAAAACACATTAGTGTGTAATGACTACATTCTCCACAAGAAAAATATTACAGGGTGGAACATAAAATTATCAAGGGGAGATGATGCAACAGTTTACAAGTTTTTTAACAAGGGAAGAATTAAGGGAGGCATCGAGCACCGAAAGGTTGTGCTTCGAAAACGATGTAATAATTACATGGTTAGATTCTTAGTGATAATTATTATCTCTTAGGAAAGATCTTTAAGATCTGAAGGAATGACAGAGAGAAAGAAAGGAGCCGTCCTAAAACGGACATTACAAGATTATTAGCAGATTTTAAAATTCAACTGACAACCAGCTTTGGCTTGCCGACGCAATGATTTCTTCCATCTGACGGAAGGTCGATTGTTTGCTTACAACCAAAGCTACTGCATGGTTCGAAAACTATTTTACATCGGCTTAAGCTCAATCAAGCATTACTGCTGCGGCTAGTAAGACCAAAAAAGAATTCTAATGCGTTCGTTCGAAATATATGGAATTATGGATGACACACAATAGATAATTATTATTAAAGAGTGAGCATGACACTCGTTCGTAAGTATTAGATTCTCGTGTCGCATGCTCACGTCTATTCAACAATTCAAATCAAATGTGAATTTACAAAGTGATGAACAGTGGTGAGCAAACATCCACTGCTCTGTTTGACTGCGCACATTTGAGTGCATCAACTGAAAAATGAAGTTGCTTTGACTGTTCGAATGGCTGCTGGTGATGCTTATGATCTGATGTGATTTTTCGAGTGAGAAGTTAATGCAACTGCTAACTAACCTAAAGCCTTTGCTTTTCATTCGAGTATGTTAATAATAATGGAGATAAAAAGCCTACTTACTGCTGTCTGTCTACCTACACAGAGCGTCATAATAGCACATCGTAAGTAAAGTAAATTCACTGTGTGTGTCTATGTATTTTAATGTACACAATATTAGAATATTATATTGTTCTGTTACTCTGAACAAAGCTCATCTATGAAACATAGTCACCGTCACCGCCACACCACCACCGCTGCATCGACCTGACTTGACTACATACAATATCGTTGCTTATTGCTTGCTTATCCATATCTGTAAGCACGTACTTGCATTACATCGCAACTCGTTTCGTCTTCTTTTTCTTTCTTCATTATCATCGTCACCGTCGTCATATTGACTTCACCAGTTGTATTTACTGAATCTCGTTCCTCTTCATTTTTCTTCAAACGTTTTAACACTCTCCGACGAAACTTTAGTTCGCTCTCATCAGCCGCTTGCATCGGACGACGAGACGACGCGTGTGCATCCAGTACCTTCGGATTATGCAATTGTCACAGTCATGGTAAAAAAGTTTTAACTCCGTCCACATACAACGGATTCTGATTAGTCCTTTCTGTATACAACTCAAGACACTAAAATAAAGTTTTAGTGACAGAGTTCGTGATAAATATTTAATATGGATAAAAGGAAAACTTCTGACGGAAATCGTATCACGCTAAGAAAAAGGATGTGCAATCATAACGAGAAAATCCTTGCAAGAAGAGCAAACTTTTTCTAAAAAGGCAAAAATTGCAATTACCGTTCAAATTTTGTTTGTAATAACAACATTGTAGTAATAATAAAGTGCATTATTGACACGTGGAAAAGTTTTGCAGTGGTCTTCTCAGCTTTTTCATTTCTAAGAAAAAATTAGAGAAGTTATGAAATTGTCAAGATTGTTTGCTGTTTCAGAGTTCAAAAGTTGAGAGTGAGCGGAAAACATTTGAATATTAATTTAATGCATGCGTGCGTAAAGAGTTGTCCCTGAGAAATTGCATTGATATATGCGGAAGGAAGGGAAAGGTGGAGGAGTGGAGGTGGACGGACACAAAACAACCGATCGACACGGTAGGCGAAGTGAAGTACGCAATACCTTTTCTTCTTGTGACAATAACAATTGCTGAACCAGTGCAGTGCTTCTTCCACTTCCACCTGACGTGTAACAGTTATTACGATACGAATAAGACATGACGACTCCTCGCTCTCATGCTCTTTGCGCCATGCATAATTTTTAAAGACGCTCGAAAGTGAAGCAGAGCACGGGAAAAGCAAGAGAAGGAAAAAGTAACACATGAGATAATATCGACCGATACGGTGAATCGGGATCGGGAAGGAAATTCTCTTGTTCTTCTTCTTAAGCCGTTGCATGCGTGTCCACGTACCTTAGAAAAGGATCCCAGTAACAGAACTATTTCTGTCGTTGCGAAAGCCAAATAAGGATAGGAAAGCCTTGCAAGTAAGTTGTATTGGATAAAGTGTCCATAAAAAGCACATTTTGTTGATTAAACGCACGGTTATTTCATTACTCACAACAGGTACATTAAAACACAATGTCTATGCATATGATGTCAAGACTGTGACTATGCACCATGTCCATCCCATTATTCCATTTCACAGACTTTCTTATATTATATTTATTCGAAATGATAAATTCATACGATTGCAATTGAGCAAATGCTAGATTTTTTCTAAATGATCATATCATGACAGTGATAAGGAAACGTTTCTACTTTTAGGCTTGTCTAAGCACCGCTGTCCCATGGAAGAAGCTTAGAAGTTCGTATCGGATGCGTGAAAGCTTTAGTTGGGCGGAAGGGCAGAACAAAATTTTGAGCATGGATAATATTATTTTGTTAAATTGATCGCTCGTTGCTCGTTACTAATGCAAACAAAAGAAAAACTTTCTGAATGTTCCAGCAGCTGTGTGTATTATAGGTGCATCAACGCAACTTCCGGCGAGTTTCTCCAGGAGAAAAAGCTATTCTCCGACTTTTACTTTCAGATAAGAATAATGCAACGTGTGACTTTCTCTTGTGATCAATAAATTTCATTTTTCCATTTTCTCTCTCTCACCACTGTCCATTCATTCCCACGCAGTGGCTATTTCTGTTTCCTGTCTTGAAAGATGGTATTTCCGAGTCCATTTTCATGCGTTTACGCTGTTCCGCACAGACAAAGGAAAAGCAAGGAATTCAAAAGAAAGTGAAAATGAGCTTTTTCATATTTATTGAAAGCGCATTTAGTTCCTGTGCGTGGTAAGCTAGCAAGATTAAATTGCGAGCATTTCCACCATAATTCTTTCCTTTCTTCAACGGAAAAAAGTTATTTTGTGCGGTTGTTGTGTCGTCCAGCATGAAAGTCCATTAAATTTCATTGTGTGAAAATAATCGTTTAGTAAGATAAGTTACTTTTCGATTTCGTGTTCTGTTCATTCATAAGTGCAACATTTTTCCTCCTACTAGAATAAACTAAGTCGAAAGAATTGTTTTGTTCCATGAAGAAAAATATAGCATTTATTTATTACTTCATGCACGAGCCTCACTTGTGTACATGCATCGTTGAAGAGTTAAAATTAAGTAATCTTATGTTAATTTATAGCAAAGCAATTCGAAGTAATTCAGACTTCATCATTGCCATTATAATTAATTAAATAAAAGTGAGCGTAGAGTGCACATAGTGTTAACCGTATGACATTCATACCTCTTTTTATTTATGGTTCGTCAATCGTAACCATCACTTTTAACTCGTTCGTGAAATTAATTTTACATAATGAGTTTTTCTGTGTGGAAAGTGTTTCGTGCAACACGTTGACTTTGGGTTGTAACTTTTTGACGGTAAATAAATTTTGCATGTCATACCTTTAATCTTATCGTACTTCCAAATAGTTTCCTGTCATTTTGTTAATCCGCTATCAAAACAAATTAACCCTCAAAACATTAAACCTACCATCCACAATCTAAACTAAAAAGCCTTTCAGAGCCTATAAAGCACGATAATTGCTGTAAATGTTGTTTAAAGCGTTTATGTCAGAGCCGGTTGGATTTGTAAGATTTACAGGTTTTCCCAGTTGGAACAGAACTGCGGAAGTCCCTAGGAACACCATCCACCTGTAAACCTTTTTTCCAAGTTAGATTAACATTTTTCCCTTTTTAGTTCATTGTGAAATTGGATGTATGAACACTTCTTTCGCGTGTCTCGCATGATTTACTGCTGTCGCTAGAAGGAATAATAAAACAAAAATTAACCGAAAAGTACATTTTTAGTTCCATTCTTATTGTATTTGAAGGTTCGGTGTAAAAATGTAGACATAGATTAAAATTATGGGATGGAATGTTTTAGGTAACTCATAGTAAGTCATTTGCGTGCCAAAAAATGTTATCTCATGTCATAACGCATTAATAAAAAAGAGAGCGAAAAGATAGAGTAGATGTTGACTGCCAGCAACAGGATTAAAAGTTACGATTGTTTAAACTTTAAAGCTTTTTGTGTGATTAAATTCCTTAGATGGTTTAGTCGAATGTTGATTCACCCAAAGGCAATCATAATCATAAAATCAAGCTGGAGTGAGTGAAGAGTGAAATCAACCAAATAAAAAAATACATATTACGATCACATTCGAAGTAAAACGTCTTTCGTCATCCAATCAGTCAGTCATAAAAGTATGACGTGGAGTATTGTTTATTTAATAAAATATTTGTTATCTAGATGAGCGACAAAAGATGAAAAATCGTAATCTTTTGATTGTTCTTATTCCATGTTTGCCTGTTTTAATGACTTCTCAAGCCACACTCAGCTAATAGCATGCTTTTATTGTGCAAATTAAAATGCAAACAATCCTCCAGTGCCGACTTCGACTTGAATAAACTACGTCTTAAATAAACTTATTGATTTCATTTTAATAATCTGTAAAATATTTACGAGACACATTATGGAATAGCTTTAAGGTGAATATGATATGAATAGTCAACAAAACAAGTGAGTCTAGAAAATTGTATGAAGTCATCATTTGTTTGGTCTTTATTTTTCTTGTGTGCTTTTACCACTTGGCATTTAAAATGCAAATAGCCTCGCTTAATTGCACTACCCACCTCTACTCTCTGATAGTAGAGATGGTCATCCTGATAATCCGTTTTAGAATTTTTGCACTTTGTTGCTAACCGAGCCAATCCGACTTTCAATTCTTTAAGGATGTCTAAAGTAGCCGGTCTCTATCTCTGAAACATGAACCAAACAGTCTGCTGCGCCTTTAAAAATTGTCCACTTGATACATGTCATTTGTTTGCATTATATTTATAAAGCTGAAGACATAAAAATGCAAATGAGCTGTGTCCACTTAACACAAAGGAATGTAATGCTCGTTGAACTTGTCATTTGTACACAGTTCTGCATCTAATCTTCACTTTATTAATAATAATTTCAACTAGCCACCTTTTAGAATTTTTTAAAGACGTGAAAATAAATGTGATTTAATAAAAATGTAAACAGCATTATTTTACCAAGATCATTTGGTAGGTGTGCCGTGAATGAAGAAGGCACAGAAATGATCAGCAAGATGAAGCAAATTTATGGTAGTTGTCTATCATCATCATTTTCATCATTTCAAAAACACGACGAATGATAGCTTCGTAAATAGATAATAAGACTGCTAAACCGCATTGCACCCCATTATTATCATGGGTCACAACATCAGATAGCCGAAAGGAAATCAAAACTCATTAATTCGTCTCATTTTAGTTTGAACATGCTTATTATATTCACCTTGCAAAGTGACTCCCGGCATACGAATTATATGTAAACTAAAAAAATTGCAATTCCCTGTACAATTCCAGATTTTCAGCATTAAAAGCAGACTGTTCTGTAGACTCTATAAAAAATTATATATGATCGATTAGAAAAATATTATTGGAAGATAATTTATCCTGCCAACGATGTTAAACAGACTAAATCAATCTGTTGCTGAAACTCTGGTACAAAAAAAAATTGCTAATTATACGGACACCCCAAACTGTACTAATATTCTACCCACGTAATACATGTCTGCAAGCAATTGATGTGTAATGCCATTTATTCAAGAACACCGATGCTTTATTGATCTGCGTCGCAAAAGCTGAAGGCATCCCCATTTCAAAGAGAGATGTGCAATTTACAATAAACTTTAATGAAGCAGAATGATAGCACCCCGTTCATCACCAAGCCAAGACCAAAGAAAATTTTGGGCGTCGTATGTAAAAAACGGGCAGGATACAAATTTTTCTCCTCTTTCCAGTTTCATGATTCTTAAGACTGCTAAGGTTCTTAGCATATAAAGATGTGGTGCTGATTACATAGGAATAATGAAGCACTTTTTAAACACACTCGAATGGTATACTTAAAAGTTTTTGTTCCAGAAATAAAACAGCAAAAACACCATTTTCGTTTTTTGCAGATGTTTTTCCCATTAAATTTCTCAATCTTTAAGCAGACAGAGTTCGAGCAGACCGTTTCTCTTTCTTCTGTTTTTGAGCACAAGCAGCCACTTAAGAAACTCTCTTGAGGCACATCATGATCACGATCATCAAAGTGTGCACAACTGCACAGTAATCGTAATAATTTAAATAAATCGAAACCTCTTTAAAGCGTATTTTCTTCTGGATCGTGAATCATCATGATCATCGGATTTAAATTTAAAACTTTCATTTCAATTCAACTTGCAACGTTTTGTACATAGCATAACAGAATCAGAGCCCAAAACAAATAATATTGTGGATGTTCATAGGACATGGCGTAAATAAAGAGGAAAAATAAGAACGGAGGGAGCACGCATAAAATCTAATCGCATCATCATCATCAACAACATCAGCAACCGCTTTCATTGCATTATTAACGCAGAAGACTACTACTTCCTGAATTCACGTTCCGTATGTTTTTCAGTTTTCTGGATCAGATTAACTCGACACATTGAGTTTTTGGACCTCTTCCGAACACCGAGCTTGAGCTGTGCGTACACGACTTTATCCACCACCGGCAGTGGCGGTGTATTTTGGGACGTTGTCTCTTCTTACTTTTCCTGTATGTGCGTGAATGTTAGATTTCTGTTGTTAAAAACAGTTGCTGTTTCCTCTTTTCAACTTGTGGTTGAAACGAAACTAGAAAATAAATGCAGAAGAAGGGTTACTGCCGAAGTGCCGAATCGAATGTAGGTACACATTTTTTGTGACTTCTTTTAATCTTCTTGGGACGGAAGTGGAAAAATATCACTACTCAACTTTCGTCTCCTTTCGAGCCTGAACGAACAACAAAGACATCTGCTCTCGGCATTTTTTGGCGATATTTGATAAGTATGCCAAGTGCTAATTGTGGATTGGGTAGTATGCATTTCCTCTTCAACGAGCAAGCTGCATGTAAATTGTAAAACTTGAGTAAAGAAAAGTCATTTTCGTTTTATGTGAGTTGAAGGAACTGATGTGGTGTGCAATTTCCTTCAAATTAAATGTGAAGTTTGTGAAGTGAAAAAATACACAAATCAAAGAAAGACGGCACGAGAAAAGAAATCCAAGAACCGGAAAAATTGATTCGGAGAGATATATAATTTGCTATGTTGTAACAAGAAATTGTAATAGGTACAGCCAGCTAGAGCGTGTGCGTAAGAAAAATAAAGTTTGAAGCGAATTTTATGGAGTTGTCACCAGGAAAATTTGCTGCTTGCTCTGCTCAATCATCAATTGAGAAGGCAAACTGCTACAGAGTGATATCCAATCCAAGGAGTGCTCATCAATGTATCATAACAAGAACTAAGTACAAGTAAGCACATTTCTCATGGGATTATTTCATTTTGTGCTTGAATAAAAAGAAATTGTATCTTTTATCCCACAGTCTCCAACTTAAATGAAATAAAAAATAAAAATCAAACGCTTTCTTAGAAATCGAAAATCATATTGGAAATTGCTTCCTAAAGCAATATATATTATCTTTCACACCTGTTAGTTCACACAAAAGTTTGTTCAAGTGAATTTCTAATCAAAGAGATTGTGTAGCATGACATAAAATTTTATGTGATGCATTAAATTATGAATTTCGATGGAGAAACTAACCACAAAAGTATGTAATTTGGTAAAAAATGAATATTTTATATACCAGTGATCAAGATAATCGTTTTTATTGTTATTCAAATTCAAAGAAAATGTTCTTCAGCAAGCTGAAGACTGAAGACATTAAAGATAAAACTTCATATTTATACTTAACTGATTACTGTGCTCGGTGCAGCGTTAATAATTATTTCCGGCTATGATTTGATTGCGACATGTTCCATTTGCTTTAAATTGCATTCTTAAAACGATACATTCTACAGATGAATCTCTAACATTGCCCTGTTGTTCTGACATTCAACATTCGAACAATAAAAGTACAATTTCAGGGTCGCGTTCACGTTAATCATGTTTATTGCAATAATGAAAATTGATGTTCTGTATTGCTCTCTGAAATTCTAATTGGTACAATGCATGGTTATACTTACTCAGGCAGAATCACTCAGAACCATATTAGTCTTTATGATTAATTAAAATAGACACAGGCATAGCAGTTAATATTAATTTTGATTTGTAGTGCCTAGGTTAATCTAGCCACATCTGCACACAGGTGCATCGTAGAGGAATGCGAAGAAAGTGATAGCAGTCTAGTACGATACTACCGAGGATCTATAAATAAGATTTAATTTAAATACCATGGTTCATGATGCTTGTGTGCGGTGAGGTGTGTGTGGCACAGCTCAATTTGACAAAAATAATTATTTATGCGAAAGTAGCAATTATTTCTCTTCAGACGGATGTTAATGCATAGTGGTTTTTAAAAGTGTACACTATCTGAAAACATTCTTACTTGAGTGTAAAAATGTATTATAGCTTTGCTGTGCCGAAAACAACAAAGGAAAAGAAATCGGGGAAGAATTAGTAGCAGCGCGTGTTCGACAAGCAAATCCATTTTGTGTTGATTGATTAGAAAGTAGTGGAGAATTGCAATTTTTGTGAAGTATTGTGTGCACAATAGTCACACTCTTACGTTAGTGCTAGCGGCCAACAGCATTGACAACCTTATTTTTATTCTGATATTATAGCCCACATTGATACTTCTTGATACTCGAGAAGTCGCAAAATGAAATCATGAAGCCAACAAACCGTGAAAATGTATTAACAAAATAATTTGCGAATCAAATTATTATGTACTTCTCACATTCCCAATTTAACACATCAGAAAATAAAATTCGCAGAAATGAGGTTGGTTTGGTTAGTTAATGCTATTTGTTAATTGCTGTCTAAAAGTGATACGCTGCACTCTCAATTTTATTTTAATACCTAGACGAAACCAACGATGTCGATTTTGCCTCGTAATTGTCTGGGTTATGTACACCATGTTATTAGCGCTTTTCCCCTTTTGGATATGACTTATGGCAATTATCATTGTCAATAAGGCGTAATTGTCCAAAGTTGAAAACTGATTATATTACGATTTTGGAAATCAATATGATAAGGAAAGGTGGAGTTTTCTTCTAGTTCTAATCAGTAATCACCACAAGATCCCACATAAAATAAATTCCAGAGGCAATGTATGGCTAACATTTGAAGGACATGAATGTGGCACCTTGCAGTGCAACTTGTCAAACTAAAATTGTGTGGTGACGGGCCAACTAATCTACCCGAAAATTGATTTCAAGAATCAACTTGTCAATAAATTGGCATCTCTTCCATCCATCCATTCTCTTGAAACATCTTTAGAATATCTATCGCTGTTATCTGTCATTCACACAGAGAAATAATCACAAATCTTGGCCTCCAGAAGGTTGAAACAAAAGAGCTCAAGTTTCACTTTGGAGTTGCACAAATGTCAAACCCGTACCATTTGGTTACGTCGTTTTTATCTAAATTAATTATCTGCCTACACGACATGAGTTATTCGGTGGTCACTGAGGCTTCAACTTTAACTCCAAGTCCGATGCATTTTCTCTGCAAGACGCTATCATTTTGTGATTTACTCTCAAATGTGTTCACTTCATATTACAATTTGTTACAAGAAAACTGCATCGTGCAGCCTAGCCGGTTTTTATCTAATACCTCTGTCTGTCAGCCCGAACCGGAATAGGTGAAACACATTGATACACACATCAACGTCATCACATCATACATGTAAGATGATAATGGCGCATCCCATGAAGCCACGATAATTATGATTACTTACGATGATGTTTCGAACAGTTTCGACAGCAGTTAGCACACTTTCCACCTTTTATTACTATACCTATCTTAATGGGACAAGATGGTTTATAAAGGCAATTATTACTTAGACGTGAGGACATCACATCGTATTTAACATTCAGTCATTCAGTCAGTGAGACAGAAACATACTCAAACTTAACATCAAGAAACACTTCATCGATAATAATAAAAAATCTATCATTTTTATTCCCGTCAAAAATGCACATTTGCTTGAATTGTCTAAAGAACTTCTCCGAACGAATAGAAGACAATCAATAATAATATGCAAACATTGCTGTTAATGTAGCTCGCCCGTGTAATTTTTGTTGTAAACGAAAAATATTGACAGCGCCAATCAAAAAGTATATTAATATTATATTACTCATATTAATATTTGAAAGACGTGGCCATGTTTAATAATATTAACCACATTTTGCGTCAGCCTCAACTATAGTTACCCGAGACTCTCGGGCGAAAGAAAGAAAACACGAAAGACCGTCAAGTCATGTGTCCATCATGTCTACGTCTGTGGGGCTACAAGCTTTACTTACAATTACAAGGTTGTTGATGAGATGACGCGAAGGCTTTGGTGATGGCGATGAGAGAACAACAATCAAAAGGATACGTGATTACTTACGGACGATTGTAGTAAATCGAACATTAAAGCACTCATTCATTCAATTTACTCATTACCTTGTATTTAGCACCACCATCGTTTCATTTACTAGAAAAATAAAATGTAGAATAAGACTAATGTGGTTGTGAGTTGTGACGTTGTGAGGCATGTTTTTGCATGAGAAATTACGAGCTTTACATCGCACACCACACAGCTTTTTTCAAAAGGAAATGGAACATTACCTTCATTTTTTCCCGATTTAATGTATTTTTCCTCTCTTTTTTATCTCGGTCCCATGCTGCTCGTAAAGAAGCATTACCTGGTAGCTGTGTGCCTGATGTGACAGGCACCGGCAAGACAAATCCTTATAGTTACTTTTTAGGTGTTGCTTGCACCATAAAACGCTCATTAGTAATTTTATTCAGAGTTCCGTCTCTTCTGTGATTTTTTCTCTTGTCGTTTCTCATTTTATTTGCATTATGTTTTAAACTCATCATTGTATTTTTGTACGTAATAATATAACGCACGTCTCAAACTCAGGAATGACGTTTTTTTTCTACATTATTTATACGGCCTCAGCGTGTGTGTATGACTTTGCATTAATGAATTGATTTTTGCAGAGGTTGCGAGGTCGAATGAATAGATTCTTAGCTAGAAATAATGGTAAAATCAAGCAATAAGTAATCTAATTTTATCAGCCCCTTTTATGTAGAATGGATCGCTTAACTCATAGAAATCGAGGACTTTCCTCTTTAAGTGAAGCGCACACTTCTCTTCACTGTGCGTAATGGTCTATTGTACGATGTATAGCAAAAGCATCCTAGCAAATGTTAAGCATCCATTAAAACTTTTCTTGTTAACTTCATTCACTCACTTTATTTAATATCCGAGAAGGTAAAACGGTCACATTATCGTGGTTTCATAGGAGCTTGTAGGCGTAGAGAAGTAGACCGACGTGCAGTCTCGCTCCAGATTGACAAGACAAAAAAGCTATAGTTATAGAAAATGTTCCAGGTGTGCGGCGTGCCGATGAATTTATTTAGATTCTCTGCTGATCTCATTTGTCCCCACATTTATCCATTGTAATTAATTTATAATACATGTTACGCTACGCAAGTCGAGATACGGTTTGTCAAGAAAGATGTTTTTGGAGAATCCTGTAACTCGTAGCAAAAAAAGCAATATCAATGCATTTAGAAAGGAATTGTTCGTTACCGCCCTTGTTTGATAGTTGCAATGTTTTTTCCACTCGGATTGATAATAGTAACAAGAAGTTACTATACAGAATTATTTGAAGTTTGGATGTTGTAATCGGTGAACTCAATAATGGCACATAACATCTGCTGCGCGGCAAAAGACATTATTATTCCCAATGACACGGCATGACAGGTCGCCTCCTCTTGTACAATATTGCCATTGCCTTTTTTCGAAATTGTACACCAACTCAACTTGCTCCCATCCCAAGAACATGATAACATTGTAAGAAACATTTTTAATTGCATAAATATAAATAATGAATAATTAAGCGGCCCACAAAAAACCATTCTGTCCTGTCTTGTAGACAAATTAACTCAATGAAACAAACATCATCGAGATGACCATTGACCAAAAGATTACAATTTATACGATACGATAGTATTTCTCTAGTACAGGTTATTAGAAGTAAAATGAATGTGACATGAAAAAATTATGTCTACCATATGAATAATTGTAATATTATTACATGCACTGAAATGCAATAAAGGTGCACTGCAGTGCCTTCGGTCACAATTATAAATTGTAATTCAAGTGAATAACGCTGTTTTTGGCATACACGAAGGAAGTGTACATTTTGGTGGAAACCATATATCAATAATGCTCTAGTATCTAAAATTATACAGGTCGTTATACATACGTTGGTAAAGATTGAATTAAAATGAAAATGAGCCACCATGATTACGATTATAAATAAGAGGGAGAACGCCAAAAAACCAACCGACTCTTTACTGCAAGCCACATTTAACCATCCAGCACAGCGTTTTCTTCGTCTGCTTTACCGTCATCATCTTGCAGTTCTTGAGTTTGACTTTTAAAAATCTACGTAAGTCAGAGAGGCAGGTAATAAGTAAGTCTGCCCACATGCTCATTCTTTTATAGCCTTTACCTCAGCCCTTTAACTACCGTGTAAGGAAAATCGGCCTTGAAATTTACATATTGACAAACATCGCAACTTCTTTTCGTTCAACATTCAACAATAACACAACGTACGTAATTCAACTTTAACTCCATAATATAATATAATGCAGGCAAAATACACTATTGAAAAAGTTTTCGTATCAGACAGAGTAAGAGCTGCAGTTAAAGTTTTCAAGCTCTTTTCGCTCAAAACATTGTCTTGTCTTGAAAATTCTTCTCTGCACTAACGTTCGTTTTGTGCACACACACACACAAGGCACCTGCCCACACACTTCCAAAGTGCAAATAACACTTCTTTTACTCATCAACTTTTTTGTCAGTCTAAAAAAGTGCAACTTTTTGCCTTTGAACTTACTACATTGTTTGCCAGTGCCATTACCTCGCCGCACTTTCCTACATTCAGAACCCGAGCTAGAGGCTGCTACAAATTCGTACCTTGTTTTAAACAAGTCATGTCATATGCCATGCGTTTATTCGCATTTTCCTTTAAATTTGAGAAGCCACAAATCACAGGGCAAATTACACAGATAACCACATTGTGGCTCTTCTTTATAATAATGTCTTCTTTCTTCTCTGTGTCTTACACGCTATGGACAAATAACAATAATACGATTATTATACGCTATTCCACCCCTGTGAAGATAATATTTTGCAATCTCACCGAGATAAGTAGAAATAATATGTTCGCACTGATTACTTTTTTCACCTTCCTTCTCCTTCACCTGAGAACGTCATCCTCATTGTCCACATCGCATCTCATTCTCGTTATTTGCCCTTTACTGTTTTTCTACTTCACACACTCGTTTATTGAATTTAGCTGCATGGTGTCATTTTTCAGCGGGGATGTGATGTGGGTATATTAGGTAGGTTATTATTAGATGTTCAACCTCTGCCTTTACCAGCGTGCGATGATGCCACCCTCCGCAACTTCGTCCACCATTCCATATCCTATTTCGAGCTGGGCTGAAAAAGATTAATAGGTTCATTCATGATGTGATTACACCTTATATGCTCAATGGAGGAGAAGATTCAAGACCATTATTGATTCTTCTTCTTTATTATTTGTAGGAGTTGGCCGAGGCGAGAACGCAGGCAGTAATTTCTTCAGAACGTTTGTTCAAAACACGTTAGTACAAGAAACCGCGTTAGTTTAGCTGTCAAAAGGCAAAAAATGTAAATATTGTGGCTGCATTTTTCTAACCTTATGTTAGAAAGCCACTACTACTTCTAATGTTACGTTACAATGCAAATGAATATTAATTAGATTTGGGGGCTGGTTCATTGTAGTGCCTCATTCGGTGGCAGAGGCAAATTGTAAAAAGAAAAAAAGAGGCGTCATCAATCAGGGGGAACTTTTGTTCAACTTTATTATTCTGCACGCTTCTGGCAGATTTACAAGATTTTCACCCTTCCTGGCGTTAGTACGGTTTCTTTCTTCTAAATTGAGCTTTTCTTACGCATTTTAAGAAGCCACACTAAACTCTCGTATCGAATGCATTTCAAGATGACAAAGTGTGATCTGATCGTCTGATCATCTTCGTAGTCAGCATCAGCATCCTTGTTTGTATTCATGCCTGAAAGCTGTTGCTGACGTTTCTCAGATTAATCTCTCCTTCCTATGGAGTTACATTACTTTAGCTATTTAATGCAGCTGTTTATTGGACACATGAATGAATGATCATGGTCATGATAATCGAAATCAACAATGAATGTTTTGTAACATTAATTTTGCCAATCAATGATATTCAATTATTACATATAAGAGAAAAAGCATAAGTATACAGAAGTAGCGAGGTATAAAGGACAAATGACAAAGTTTGATTTATGCAATTGACTTATGAATTGTTTTCTTTATTATTATTACAAATCGTGATTATATAATAAGATTATTTCAAACGGTTATCATTATTGTTTGTTTAGTGACTATTCACGGTTGGAGTCTGATTGTCGATGAGATAGTATCATGAACATCTCCACAAGTCCAAAGTTCCTTGTAAAATGAGATGACTCCCATTTTTCTCCATGTAAATGCAAAGTTGAGAGTTGAAATTGTAAAGGAAGGCAAAATATTTAAATGCACCGACGAAATGACTTTTACTCTTCATTTGTGGTTTATGGTGCGCAGGGAGGGGTTAGGTAAAAGATAAAACTGCTCAAGTAAATGAACATGCAGCTTCCATTTTCTATCAGGAACATGTTGATTTTGTTTGTTGTATGCGTGGGTTGCAATTTGTAAAGTACGATTTTTCCAATTGAGAAATTATTCGCTGTATAATTTTGTATGAAAGAGAAATGTAGATTTCAGAAAGCACCGCGGGACAGATCAGCATATGGCGGACAAATATTATCGTTCTTGGAAAAATATGCTTTTGTTGACGATAATAACATTTTTAAAGGGTAAAACCAGTTCCTTTACTGCTCATGTCGTCAACAGAATTTGATGCGGGATGTGATATGAACATCCCTTGCTTTTTGTAGCATCTGCCAATACTTTTTAAACCGTGTTTCTAACTACTGATTGATGCGTCATCAGCATCGCCATTACCGTCATCTTAATGTAAGTTCTAGGTCCTCAACGATTGACCATTGTATTAGGCTTGATTGGAATGCTTATCGATCTTTTAAAAAGGAAATGTAACAATTTCATTCAGCGAACCGTTTAAATAAACTACGTGATCAGTTTCTTGATAAATATTCGCATTTACGCGATCTTATCATATCCAAATTTACGTGGTGATAAATATCGGCAACAATATTTTTTGTTTTTATGAATATTATTTTTTATGATTCACCTATGCTTTACTTTATTTGTCTCACTCGATCATTGAACTTTTCAACTGAAGACAGTAAAAAGGCTGAATTGAGATCATTTCTAATTTCTCTGTGATCTTCTTCTGTTTCAGGTAAATCTTATATGGAGCGACGAGCGACATGATGGACTCATTTTGCATGGACACTTCAGACAGCAACAAGTTGTTGCCAACAACGGTATGATGAGTTCTGACACAAAATCTCGACTTCCAGCTTGGCGAATGCCCATTTCAACGAGTTTCTCTTCATCCCTCCGAGACAGATTAGCAGCCGCAACCTCAAATGCGTCGAGTAAAACGACAGCAGTTCAACAGGAGAGTTCATGTCCACTAGATCGGCTTCTTGGTTCCTCATCAACGTCAGCCCATTCAACTTTGGAAGACAGTGAAATGCAGCACCAAGATAATATCTCCAATAGTGCCCAACAACAGCAACTCAACAATAATGGGAATAACAGCAGTAACGAAGATCGTCCAGCCGTCAGCAGGAAGAACAGTAACAAATCAGACGGTTCGGGGGGAAATGAGGAGGATAGTCAGACTGTCATCCAAATTCTTCTGCCTTGCATAATCTGCAACAGGACTTTTAGTCCAGAAGCACTGGAGCGGCACGCGAAAGTGTGCACAAAGGTGAACACAAATAACCCATACAAATCAAACCGAGGCACGTTTGATATCGCTGAGAAAAGAAAGAAAGGAACAAAACTGGAGGCTTTTATTCCACCCCCTCCAACATTTGACGCATTGACTGACAATCGTTTCGGGTTTTCTCGTGGCTCCAGAAGCAGAACTAGTTTAAGAGGAACGAGCTGTACCACGAGGTCGACTCTAAATACTCCAACTCCAGGAGCATCCACAAGGCGAGATCGAAGTGTGAGTCAGAGTAGAGAAAGGAGCTCCTCCATATCTAGAACCTCTGCACATCCACCTCCACCCACAAACACCTCGGCCAATTCGCAAAATGAGTATCCTTACGATGATTCATCAGAGTTTGGTTCCAACAACTCTGAAGAAAACGCAGCGAATTTGCCAAGCTACGCCAAACCCATTGCGCCAACGGACATTTGTCCATTCTGCAACAGGAACTTTGGCATTAAAGCGTATGACCGACATGTGGAATTTTGCAAAGAAATTTATGAACGTAAGCGATATGAAATCCAACCAGTTCCCAGGTACGTATGAAAAGCTTGTTACTGTATAGCTTTTTAGATGCAAAAAAGTTGCACAAATGTACTTTATTGTGACATAGCGTGATCATATATATAAGCACAATAAGTAAGACACCTACATCAATAACAAAAAATTTAACAATTATATGAAACGTCTATTCCAATTCATAATTTTCAAAGCGCAACAAAAGAGGCACTCGAGCGTCAAGAAATTCGTACAAAGTATCGACCAATGAAAGGTTCCAGCTCGTGCACAAGTTTGAGATCAATGTCCCCAGGAAAAGATTTTGCAAGCATGGCCATGAAACTTTTTGGGGGATTGCGAAGAACAGAAGGAACAACGAATCTGTACTTTAATCAGATTAAAAATAATCTAAAAAAGTCAAATGAATCCATTGCTAATTCATGCTACGGGGATTACACCCGAGGCATGAGAAGAACTTCGCCTAGCCCTGTGAGAACATCGGCAGCAGCCGCAGCCAACAAACTGAACAATCTTCTGACGAAAGGCTACTTTCAGCAGCAGAATCAACACCAGCAACAATTTAATCAGTACGGTCATCAAAGCCTACTTCCAATGCGAATCAACACATCGAGCAATATTCCAAAGACAAAATCTACTGACAGTCTGGCCTCCAACCAAAGTTACTCTCACGTGCAAAGTTCGGGCTATGGTCAGCCGCCGGCCATTCTTCTGATGAATAGCAACAACAACAACTTTTCTAGAAACTCCAGATCCAGGTCAAGCCTACACAAAAACTTTTTCCGGACTAAGCGGGCAGAGCCGGATGGGACTGAGAATACCACAACGTTGAGCCAAAGCCCTACGGGAACATCTCCATTGATCATTACTCCGGTCAACTTTTACTCTAAAGGAAAAAGTTCAAGCTCCGCCTCCGCCTTAGATTTAAGTGACAACAACAATCGAATGATGAACAAGGCTGGAGTGGACCTTCAGGGGATGTTAATGGTCACTGAAAACAGTCGTCCCACGGGATGCTCATTTCTCACTTCCGACCCCGATTACGATCCATATGAAAAGGCCGCGAAGCAACTGGAAGAGCTTTTGAAAACGTCGCCTGTCAAGTCTAGCAAACGAACCAGTCGAAGGACAGGCCTTGAAAAAGCATTTGAGAGTGTTGGCGTTCCCAGCGACTTGCCTTCCCTGGGCAAGCAGAGACTCGGCCGAGCACAATCTTTGGATTACAGTTCTGATCCCTTTGGCTTGGGAGTGGGTAGCGGAGGAAATGTAGGAGGGAGAAGAGCTCCGAGGGGAGCTACGGATGCGTTGGGCTTTAGTGGGATGTCAATGACACCAAATATTGATGACAGCTACTGGGATCAAATTCTACGCAAAGGAGACAATCAACACGGAAATAACAGTAATAACAACACTACCAATCAAGAGGTATCAATTTCGTCCCAAGAAGAGTCTGATACAAGTGGGGCCAGTGATACGGCAAAATCGAGAGCCATGAGTAACACAAGCAGCGCAGATTCTGCTTTCAGTCGGTAAGCATAAAATAAAGGAGAGAATCCAACAAAAAAGAATTTGCTATTTTACATCAATTATTATTACCCGTTTATCGTGAAAGTAAATCAGAGACACAAAACTTATCTTATCTTAAAATGACTCGTGAAACGTTATTTGAGGTTGGAAAACATTTTCAATGAATAATGAGACGGATGATTGTATGGGGGGATCCAACCGGAAATACAATTTTGTTCTCTCTCTCAAGTAGCGTTCATTATATGACATATAGGTACGTACGCACATTGCACATACTTCATTTGACTCACGAAAACGCTGATACTTTTGCTAGCTTCTTGACTAATAATAACATTGACACTACTTTACCAATGTAACTTTATAGTGTTGTAGTTTACTTGTGTTGGAGTGGTTGTAGAACAGATAAAAACGAAAATATTGACATGTCTCCTTTTTCTCCCTTTCCCTTCGCTACTTCACATTCACAACATAACAACCTCTTTGGAGAAGAGTAAAGAGAATTCGTTGTACATTTTTCTTAAGAACTCACTTAAACAAACAAAGAAAAGGGGAACTCACTATCGAAGAACGCAGCTTGCTCAATCTCCGATATTACATTTTGCTGATAGACATGAGTGAGTTATTAGATCTTTTCTTGAATAAAGTAAGGTAGCTTCTTGACTTGATAAAAATAGCACTGAATGGAAATCTTTCCCCTGAGATACACTCAAAATGTGGAATGGAAAGTGACAAAATCGAAGCATGTTTTGAAATGACATAGATGGATAAGATAAAGACTGTAATACATATTAGACTATTGAAGTGACTGGAATGGATGGTTGTATTGCGCAGTTACTCCTCAAAAGATGACATGAAAGATCACGGGAAACGCTGTGCTACTTTGTTATTTCAAAATCGTCATTATCTTCATGTTGAATCTCCGGAGTTGTGTATTTTATTTTTTAAATGAAACTTTCATCACATTTTTTCTAAATGGAATAAAAAATTTACTCTCCAGCTGTCTGTGGCTTATCTGTCAAAAGAAAGTGAAATGAGCTGAAACAGGCTGGATAAACACGCCCATACGCACATTTTATTTTGGACTGCCGAAGCGGAAAGATTGCTAAAATTCGATGCGTAAGTGCGTAGGTGGGTAAAGTAAGATTCAGTTCAGTTTGTGGAGTGTATAGATCCTTGTCGTTAGAAAGTATTCTTTCATCATTTCACAGACTTAAATCTTTAATTTCAATGTTTGTGCACAATAGTTCACGTAAATATGTGGATTTTACCACAAACCTCATAGATTTTACAACAAAATTATGCCAGCCACTGCACTCAATTATTACCTATCAATCGCATTATAATAACAATCCCTGTAGTGCCTTGCAACAATGCAAAAACCTTCTAAGCGATAACCTCTTCGAGCTAAGGAATTTTGTAAATGAAAAGAATTTGCCACCAACCAAGTCTTGTGCTAGTAATTTAATTTCTCCTTCATTCAGGTGAAAACTTATGCTTCATATTTACAACAGGAAAAAAGTTCTCTATAAAGGATAATATGCATACCATCAACTACAACTTGCTTGTACAATGCCATTCGCATTTATTTATTTATTTAGAAAATCCGCTTCGACACACTGACTTTGACTTACAATGTATGTAGAATTTTCGTTCAAGTGCACCATCATCATTGCAATTGCAACGCAACCACAAAGATGAGTCTGTCATTGTCGGGTTTTTAATTCCCTCACTCATTCATTTAGTTTCACTTCACTCTTCCAAATCGCGAAAGAATTCATTTCATATCCGTCACTGCAAAAAATTGTTTTCTTTTTCGAAATTCTTGTTTTTCATGCTGAGTAACTATGAATAGGAATTTGAGAGAATTCCATGTTAAACTCAGCCAGAAAGAAACTCAATACCAATCTGAAAATAATACTTACCTAGATGCACTCTATTATAATGATTCGATTCGAGAAAAGTAAGGAAAAACGGCTTATTGTTCAAGAATGAAGAGCAAAATGGAACTTTTCTCTTACTCGTATTGTTGTGTGCATTAAGAGTTTCATGCAAAACATACTTACAAACTGAATTTGCTATCATTATTGCATTCCATTGCGACTAAACAATACATCTTCAGATATGCAGATTTTGTTCTTATGTCGGACACAGGAGGGGCCTTTAGAATTTTATTCCATTATTCTTCTTCTTGTAGCGATTTTAAGAGACTAATCATTATCAACCAAGAGAAGTGCATTCATAAATCGAATTCCTTTCCAAATGGAAAACAAACAAGAAAACAAGACTAAAATACGTGGTTCGAAAATGAAACCTATGGTCTATTGACTTCAAGACGAGCATTTACAAACCCAAACTCAATGTATTGCTTTTGTCTTTCATGTGTCAAGTAGAAAGGATTTTAGTTTTAGACGGTTTAATTAATGCTATTCTCGATACAAAATAAATGCGATGGTACCACAAATAGGATTGGTTGAAAAAGAAACATTTCGTTTTGTCAAACATTTTTTGCAACACGACAACGGTTGATTTTCTATACAACATAGGCATATCTATATAGGCATGCTTTCTGCTACCCACCTCATTTTCCATATTGATCTTCCATTCTCTTCCATTTCACAACTGGGTACATTTACTGTTTACATTTACATCATTCTCCCGTGGATTGTATTGTCGTGGCATGAAAAGTTTAAATGGCTTAAAGTGTACCTTTCCAGTACAGTGGCTGTAAATTATGATAGAGTCCGTCTCCGTTACCAGGACCTCAATGTTTGCCTCTGTAGGTCGGCAATTCATAATTTAAGTTCCACCCCCTTACGTTTGTTACAGCTTGAGTCAACACGAAGATGCTATAGGATGTAGGGCCCGGTCACTTCGAATTCAAGAAGATATCGAATTGATTTTCACGTTATAGAGCATTTTTATCGATTTATCACACCAGAAAGAACAAGAAAGGAAGCTAAATCCACAGCATTGGACAAACTCATGCCATATTCCTTACTCCGTTTTCAAAATCAAACATTTTATTTTGTTGACAGAGGAGCAATTCTTCGTTTGTTTGCCTGCTAGAGCGTACTTTCTCGAGGCGTTGTTAACTGAGTCACCCACGCCAAAACCGCCTCCCTCGCATTGCAAAAACCAGGTTGACGAGTTGAGAAAAGTTTAAAATCAGAAAAGAGAACTTTCGGAGCGAACAGTGTGCTTTTCGAGCTGAATTGGACAATAAAAGGAACATAAAACTATCTTACTTGTGTACCGAGTAACTTGACTTGTTAACTTGATATCTAAACAAATATTACCATTACGTAGACACATGTATCAAATCATTGTGTATGTATTTGCAAGCAGAGGTAAGCAAAATCTCCCGATTTGAAGGCACAATGCAAATAAAAACGCTAAATATTTAACGAAAATAATATTCTATTTGTTGACCGAAAGAAACATGTTCTCAAGAAAAGTGTCGGCGTCACCGTCACATTCACAGCCGCCATGAGTCATTCCTGATATGAAAAACAATTTACATATAAAGCGCAATGCACAATAAAATTGTAACAAGCGACTGCGAGTTGGACTCATGTTTTATTGTTAAATATTGCCCGGCCGATATTCCGTTACTTTACCATCTTGAGCTTCATCATGAGAATGTGAGTGAGTGGCCATAAACCAACTTAGAGGATATTATGATAAAATAACGACAAACTGTTGTGTTGTGATGGGATGTGATATGTAAATAAAAATACATTTTTAGCACAAAGAAAGAAGGGCAAAAATGGATAACTGTCTACTGTTCTTTTAGCATAATTTTTCATTTTGACACTTTTCCACTATTACTTGAATTAATGCATTACACTCTTTATGACGCAAATTGAAAAAATAGATACAGGTAAAGGAAAAGAAAAGACAAATGACATTGTATTTTTTTCTTAAGATGTCAAAAAATTTCCTTTTGTTTATTCAAACTGTACATGGCACGCAACAAAGGATGACTTCGCACGCAGACTGCTGAAAAGAATAAAACTGAAAAACATTCATCAATATTATGCATTCTGACAAAAAGAGCATTTTTAATCCGGGTAATTGTAGCAAGTAATTTATGACCACAGGAAGTTTAATATTTATTCTGCTCTACTAACGGACAAACGGTGACGGTAAAACGAATGCAATAAACTTACCTCTTACAATTCGAAGGGAAATCTGAGGGTAAAATATGACAACAGAAAGGTACATTAGATTAATATTAATGAAATGATTTGTCATTTTCTGTTTTTCTAGATCCGAAGTAGCAGATCCGGAATTTGAAGCACTAGAATCAATTGTAGGTCTGGGAGATGTATCTTCAACTGCAGCGAGTCGATTAAAGAAGTCCATCCTCCAGCACCACGAAGAACGCGAACGTACCAAATCAATCGACTTGTTCACCAACAGTACAGGGAAATCTCTGGAGTCAAATCATCGTAGTGTTCCACGAACATCTTCCGTAGACCACGGAAGAGTTGCAATGGACATTTCTCCTGTGACTGAATCAAGACCGAAGAACAGTGATAGCAGCACATTATTCTCTGGAGGCAGCGGCAGTGGTGGTGGCAATGGAGGTGGCACATGCGCTAAATTCTGTCATGAATGTGGCACACCTTACCCAACCATCCTAGCCAAATTTTGTTCGGAATGCGGAGAGAAAAGAGTCTGTAAAACGTAGAGTGTTTAATTTAGAGAAAATGTGGCAATAAAAGAAAACTACCAAAAGAGAGATACATTTTTGTTCTTGTATTCATCTAAAAACTCTTCGCTGTTTAATTATGTAAAAGTAATGAACATTTTTGCTTACAAAAATTAAATGTTCTCTAGGGTATACATTAACGGTGCGAGATTTCATAGTTAAGCATTGTAAATAGTTATTGAATCATTATTGTAACGCAACGTAACATAACCTGCAATAACAATGAAATGAAGTTGTGACAGTTACTGAAATTATGTAGTATTAGGTTAAGTTACGTGTATGAAAAAACTGATTCTGGTCCCTTATCAGTGATCCTGACTGTATTTAACATTTTATTAATATATTGCAATTTGCAATCAAAATGAAAATTGTTTTGCTGGAAGTAATAGATATGTATGTTATATATAATGATCAACGCGGCAGAGCCTTGTAGTTGTAATGTATGTATTTACACAACATTGTCTAACTCATTAATCTATTAAATACTACAACACATTGTGCTCTTAAAACAGTAATAGTATAGTTTATCGTAATTTCTACAATTTCATAAAATTTCCAATATAAAAGTAGCTATTTACACATGACAAACGATGTAAAACGGTTAATTAAAGAAATACGTAAACATACTAGATCGAAGACAATCTCGGGAACTGGGAATTTTCTGAATGAATTAAACTGAACCAGAAGATAGCCTTTTTAATTTAATTGCCGTTAATCAGTAGAAATATATAATGTGACTTATGTAATTTACGTAAATGCAGAGAAGCTGTAAAAAGTAGGGATATATTGATTTTTGTCAAACTGAATCCAAGATAACTCCATATTTACCTTTACCATTTACCGAAATCAAATAACAAAATGGTTACCCTTTCAATGTCCCATTGTGTAATGCTTGAATGCTATGCTAAAAACGTGAATAAAAGCAACAACTTAAATCATTGTGAGAAAATGTATTCGTCCTCTCTCTCATCTAATTTATATATAAATACAAGATGATTTCTAAAACTTGTCCATTTGTTGACCTATTAAGCTCATTAAATACACGTGATTGTGTTTTTCCGTAAGTGAATTATTTTTAGACGCGAAGCAACCATGCCTGATGAACATGAACGAAAACTCATTCGTGAACCCTTTAGGGGTACGGGGTATTGTAAGCTACAGGATTAGAGGATTACTCAGACAAGATATAATTCCTTCTGCTCCATGTCCATTCAAAAGTTGAAGCTGTGAAAAAAAATGACTCCCTCTAAAACTCACTTCTAATGAAGACAGCAAAAGCGATTCATGTAGAATTGAAGCTGTCAGGACCGCAAAAGAATCGATTGAATAATAATACCTGTAAAATGCAATTACTTCGGGTTGTAACGCTTTCACTAGCGTTGGTGACAATAAATTCAAGTAACGACCAAACTCGTATTGGTATTATCATAGATGACATTTTAAACACGGGTCTCAACCTATTCCCGAATCACACCCTGAATTATCAAATCAACCTAGAAGACCAAACGTTGGAACGCTTTAAGTTCCTTCTCGAGGATGACAGCATTTTGACAAGTGCTTATGACAGTTTCAAAGTGAGTTTTGAAATTTAAAATATTTATGTCTGGAGTAAGAATTAAAGTGCAATTTAGCAATTAGTTAATCACGTTTTGTTTCACAGAAAAAATACCCAGAGTCACTCCGGAACACAGGCTCGCCTGCTACCTACACCATAAACCAAAGAAAGCAATTCTTCAAGGAAAACCTGATCTTCATTTTTCGACACAATTTACTCACACGATTGAAAGGTTATTCTAGCTTCGAAATGGGAACAAACAAATTTTCAGACATGGTACAAACCAAAATTGAAAGTTATTTTTGGACGTGCCGTACCAATTTTCGTGTTTAAATCAATTCCTTTCTATAGCACCTAGACGAGTTTAAAGATGAAAGGCTGGGGCTCATATTTCCTGATGGTAATGGATCTGAATCGGGATCTACGTCACAGAAAAAGAACAGTTCTGTCTTACTTCCGGCCCCATCCCTTCCTTCGAGTTTTGACTGGCGAGACCGCGGTGTCATTTCTCCGGTAAAAGACCAACTGGAATGTGCAGCCTGCATCATGTTTTCTGTGGCATCTCTCGTAGAATCAGCTCACGCCATTCAAAACAAAGGAGGTTCATTTCTTGACCTAAGCGAACAGTTCATGATAGACTGTGCCACGAGAAAGAACGGCTTCAGGAAGAATAGAGGATGCTTTGGAAATGAGTTCGATGACACGCTCAGGTTCGCCGTGAAACATGGCATCACATCAGAAAGTATTTCTCCCTATGTCGGCAAGCAGAACGTCTGTAAATTTGATGGGAAGGATCCAGTTTTATACGTCAAGGGTTTCGAGCATTTACCTGAAAACGAAGCAGTGATAAAGCAAGCCGTAGTCGAAAAGGGACCGGTTGCAATTGGAATGCCGGTTTACAAAGAATTGATTTACTATCAGTCAGGAATTTATTCACATTGCAGTCATCCATGTACGAATTTACACGTTCTCATATGATAATGAAAATAATAAAAATCATTGACAAACTTATTACAAACTATTGTAATTTTTACAGCTAATGCAATTGCGGGGCATTCAATGCTCATAACTGGTTATAAGGATGATACAAAAGTGAGATACTACACTTTGAAAAATCAGTGGGGTAAGTCCAGTGGTAGCAAGATATATTCCGCTTTAGCAAGTTAGGTAACTTTAATTTTATAAAAACCATTCTTTTAACCAGGTGCCGATTGGGGAGAAAAGGGTTTCGTTCGTTATGTCTCGTCCAATCCAAATTGTGAACTTGATCAACTTGCATTTAGTGTAAACATATAAAGCGAGAAGCAGGGTCCGAATGTAATTTAATATTGACAGTAATTTAATTATAAATTAAATGGTACAAAATGTTATACTTAGCTACGTATTTATTATATAAACCTACTCTCAATATCTCTACTGTACATATAGTATTAAACTGAGCAAATACTTCAGAAATAGGAGGGTAACCACAGGGCGTGTCTGTAATTTCTTCATATTGATTATTATGTTAATGGTGATGATTAGTAATACATTAATAAGATTGATTATCAGCTTGAAAAGCTGAATACTCATAACACTTCAAATAAAATAGCATACATTACAGAAATGGCGATTTCTTCTAGAGCTGTCTTTAATTTCATTTCTTAATTGTGGGTTAAAATCAAACAATTCAATGTGAATTACAAAAGTTCCCTCGTTTAGTCGATCTGGCAAGGATGATTACAACAAGTCACAAATTATGCGCACCCGTTGATTTTATATGTTCGTATTTAAACTTTTTTCACATATTGCAAGTGGTGCCTTTCAAATCCATTTTAAATTCACACAATCGC
Source organism: Cyphoderus albinus (assembly GCA_021029165.1). Classification (NCBI taxonomy): domain Eukaryota; kingdom Metazoa; phylum Arthropoda; class Collembola; order Entomobryomorpha; family Paronellidae; genus Cyphoderus; species Cyphoderus albinus. The sequence goes on from VYYJ01000263.1 coordinate 64,499, forward strand.
TATGTTCTCTTACCAAGTGGAAAGCTTTCACAGGTAATTTTCTAACTGTCAACTAACTCTTTAATAATGTACAACTTGTATTTGATTCTCTTAAAGTCTTATATCAGAAAATGTGTTACTCTAATATTTTTATTTTTGGGATAGATATGTTGTTTCTTCATACATTTCGCAACTCTTGGCTTATTCTTTTACACAATTTATCACCATATTTCTACCTATGTCAAGGTGTCAGACCGACCCATCGATGTATGGGCTGTGATTACCCTGATATCCACAGTTTTCGATATTTTGCTTCTGCAAATTAACTTCACTTTATTCTGGACAGGTCGTCCGCAACTCGAAAGTTTACTCAACCAAATGCATAGTTTCCAGTTCCACCTCCAAGCAGGAAATACCCTTAACGAAAGACCGAAATGTTCATTTTCTTTCTTGGTATGTATTATAAAAATACTTTCACAGTATTCATGGTTTGCCAAAACGCTTATTTAATTCAGTTACATTTTAAAATTCCCGTTTCCCTGTTAGAATTTCCCATACATTTTCGTGATCACCGCATTTATTGGAAACCTGGTGGCCGGAATGTTTTCAGTCTATCGAAGGAACCTTTTGTCGAGTTTGTCAAATGACATTGTCAGTACAATTCACCAATTTATTCATCCGATTCTACCAATCTCGCTTGAAAGCGGAAGCCAAGTTCTTTCCACGATCATCTATATTCTGCTCTTTTTCCTACAGCGAATGAATGGTGTTTTCGAGTTGATTCTTGTTTCGTCGACCACTTCACTTTTTCTTATCTGCAAACAATTTGAGAGGGATGTTCAATCAATGACATCGCCTCAAAAAGCTAATAAAAAATTAATTTCACAATAAAAATGCATAAAGTTATAAAAACACTATTGTGTGTTAATATTTTTAATTTTGCCTAATCTTATAGCTAATGAAAATATACGATGAGCTGAAGGCCATTTTCCATACATACAATGCAGTATTCAGAAAGATATTTTTGAGTCACTCCGTAGAAACTTTGCTGTACTATGTAAACACACCTGCCGTCCTCTTAAAAATGTCAATGACCCTGGATAAGATGTACAAATTAGTATATGCCATATTTCACTTCACAATATACGGGAATGCTTGTGAAGCTCATAAAAGGGTAAGTCAAGCTCATTTTATAGTGTCAATGTAATACTTTTGCGAAAACAATCGCTTTTCTACGCGAAAATAACTTTCCCTGCTTTTAAGGTGAAGTCCATTGTCAAGGAATGGATTTACAAGGCAAAGCTCAGTGAGGACATTTCGCACAGTGATCTTCTAAAATTGGGTCTTTTCGTCAGTGAAGTGGAACACGACTCACCAGGCATTTCTTGCATCTTTTTCACCATCAATTACCAGTTAATGACTTCGGTGAGCGAGTACTTAAATGATAATTTCACTCTAATTTTATTGTACGCTAATAATGGACCATTCCATCAAGGCCCCGTTTCACTTGCTTAAATATTAAAACTCTTTCCAATTTTTTTTATAGTACGTAAGCATTGTTCTCACATATGCTATTTTCACCTGGCAAATGCAAATGAACGTCCCTTTCAGCAAGCAGAATTGAGAGTTACGGAAAGTTGAAGTTTAATAACGCTTTTTATGTCTTACAACAAAGGACCCAGACCTCGTAAAAAGACAGCGGAGTTAATAAATATTCGCCGCACTCTTATTATCCTCTCGTAAAAGCAAAGGTTGACTTTCTTATTCACTTACTTAAAAAGCCCAGAGCTTTTGGCTATTTTTCGAGAAATCTGTTTTAAAAAGGTCTCACCATAGACAAGTCTTAAGCAGTTCTTCAAATTCTTCCTTCGTGTGCACATCTCTAAATTGAATCGCTGTTTTTACCGTGACAAGATGAAAATGTCTCCTCGACATATCCATAATTTATCAAAACGGAAAAAAGATAAGGTAAGAATTGAAATTATTTTTAGATTGAATTAATTGTATAAAGTAGCATAAATGTTCAATAAATGTGCTCTGATTTTCAATAACTTTTCCCTTCCAGGTACCTGCCGAAACCACACAGAATCAATTTAAAGAACCAACAAATGAACCGGCGACTCAATATCATTGGTTTTTGTTCCAAGAAGATACCACAGATTACACTGAATCTCCTAGTGAGAACTCAGTTAATGAGATTGTCACCACTGAAAAGCATGGAACACTGAATTCTGTAAAACGACCAACCCAGGAGACTCAGCCAAAGCCAAAACCGCCGTTGATGAAACATAAACGTCCAGTAAGTAACATGGTACCGAGAAAACCTCAACAGACTAAACGACCATCTCACAGCTACAACTCTTATGGCTATGTGCATCCCAAGCCCAGTAACTCTTACGGTTACATCCAACTTTTTGACCAGGGCGATGGACAGACACAGGGCTGGGGATGGGGAAAGGGTCATGAGTACACTCCTGGAGCATCACTGTTGGAGGATGTGTGGCTTGATCTCGGATTACTTCTCCTCCCACTTCCCATTCTTCTTTGCTTGATCCCGCTCATGATGGCACCCGCTGTCCCAATAGCATTCTTGGTCCATTCTATCGCGCACCGTCCAAACACTCCATTGATATCCCCGACTGATACCACCACCTCCACAATGGCCCCTCCAGAGTCTCCAGCTCCAAGTTTTCCAAATTATCAACCAAACATTACGATTATTATCTCCAATCTAACAAAAAATGCACCGCCTCCTCTCCGTACACCTGGAATCTTTAAATCTGTAAACTCCAGTCTCACCGCTCTCGAAGCCACCACTATTATGACGCCTCTGCTGCTTTCAACTGAAATTGAATTTACATCCAACGAAGCTGAACGAGTAACAGAAACAGGATTAGTAACATCAATACCAATAACAACGACAACCCAAGCCAGTGACACTCTAAAGGACACCTACCCACTACTACAACAAAATAATAATATCTCACTTTCCCCTCTGTTGCAATATCCGTTGGAAAAAGTTCTTCAACTATTTTCTCAATCCCTTCCATCATTCCCATTGCTCTTTTTGAATAATACATTTGACGAATTGCATTCTCGGAAGAAACATAGTAAGATAAAATATTGATGTTGTTGAATAACTTTCTCTTTTTATTTCATTTCATACTGACAGTTGAAATATGGAGAAAATTATAACAGAAAAATAAATTACCTATTCTGAGTCAACTCTCATTATCTTACTGTGCTAACAATTATATGCAATCTCTTTAAATTGTTAAGTTATTAATGTGTAGTCAATTCAGTTACAATTATTTAATTAAATAAAGTGCTAGATTTCGAGACTAAATACATATTACAAGCAATGGAATGGAAGTAATAATGCATTTCGTTTCGTTACATTGTTGAATATATTTTTATCAAAATCAACTTGACCTTGTTCTAATAAAGCCGAAGGGTTCATTTTCTGAAATAAAATAAATAATTTATTCGGAGTATTTTTTAATAAAAAGCTGGTTTTACAGAAATTAACATGCTAATAGCTCGCCATTCTTTGTAAATATGAAGCGAAAATCCAACCTATCTGCTGCACTCAATTTTCCACCGTGTCGTGGTCATGTGAAGAAACCATAATCTCATCTTATGAAAAACCACGCGTAGCAATTTCAACTTCCTTCATAAGCATTGCAAGGTGTAATCGAAAGCTCTCGTAGAGTAGTACTATTGATAACCGTTGGAATATTTTGTTTTATGCCACCTACCATCATCTATTTCACCAGGTTCGTGAAAGAGAATGGTCGAACACAAATCATCCGTGACTCGTGATTGATGTAAAGGACTTATTACAGAAACATGAAGTCGTCCGTTTTTGATACAAACTTATGTACGTAATTGTTTTTATGTTGGGCGAGGTTAGAGTTTTTCAAATACTTTGACATTTTTTGTCTGCATCCCAGAAATTGTAAATTTTAACTATCATGATGTGAAAGTTGAAATAAAACCGAAGATGAATAAAATAAATCTTTTGAAGGTTTGGTACTTGGTACATGGCGAACGAGCTCTTCTTTATTCGATTTTTTTGTTATTTTTTTTGCATAAACTTTTTTCATTAAATATATATAAGCATCATGAAATTATTACACGATGACTAATACATTAAATTTAATTTGACTATAATTGAATAAGCGAGCGGAAAATTTTTTCGATTCATAATGAAACAAAAATACATCGTGAAGGGAAGTTATAATAATGAGGTATGTAGTATCACTAACAAACAATTACTTAATTAAATCCTGCAAGCAACAACAAATATTATTGGTACATGGCGAACGAGCTCTTCTTTATTCGATTTTTTTGTTATTTTTTTTGCATAAACTTTTTTCATTAAATATATATAAGCATCATGAAATTATTACACGATGACTAATACATTTTATTTTTACTCAACATATAGTAGCATTATTTAATTATTATTGATTTAATTACTTTTATTAGGAATTAGCTAATGACATCTAATTTGCTTATATATTCTGTGGCCAGTGAGCTAAATTTAATTTGACTATAATTGAATAAGCGAGCGGAAAAATTTTTCGATTCATAATGAAACAAAAATACATCGTGAAGGGAAGTTATAATAATGAGGTATGTAGTATCACTAACAAACAATTACTTAATTAAATCCTGCAAGCAACAACAAATATTAGATGATTCATAAATACGAAGAAGTGACAACAAAATGTTCATAAACATAACACAACACAAAATGTACATTTATCTCTTCACCTACTCAAACATAACAGCAACAATAAATAAACAATATTATTTCTTGTGCATAATTAGCAAAGAGCCTTAGCAAACAAAAATGCCAATTTCCACCATGAAACACTGCACTTTAACTTTTCACACGAAACAATGGTATGTGTGCTTCACGGTGAAACTAGGGCGATTTCCAGACCCAGTCGGCCAGTTAGGTAATTTAAATACACACGTTACCAATATAAACGGGCACTTTTACAAACCCATGTAGTTCAAATGTACTTATACCGCTTTTTCAAGGTAATGTATTATAAGATTACTTTAATTATTTACTACAACATATTGTATAGTATCATTTAATTATTAATTTAATCTGTAATAAAACTCTGGTTTCTCATATATTTTCTGTTAAAACGTGATGCAAAACAATCTAGTAGTAAATCTCCATCATCATATCTTTGGTTAATTGAGCCTTTTTGATGATATTGTATTATTTATTAATATTAATTAATAACTAATTTTTCCCAGCTGTATGTAAAGCATCTAATTATTGAAATAGAATTCATTACATTTATTTTTACAGTGTTCCGTAATCTTTACGCGAAAATGACAAATACAGTGTACCATAAGCATTACCAACAATATGTTGAAGAATTAAAAAATGTGACTTTTTCGTCATACCGCTTATTTCTGAAAATAATAATCTGAAGCAGATTTCAATCAACAAATTATTTCTCGGATCAACTTACTGTTATATATCTGGATACATTTTTATAGAAAAATTGAACAGATTTTTATCTACACTACAAAAACTCTGAGTTTATAAAACATTTGAAGTACGAAAGATTGGAAAACGTTTTCATAATGTTATGTTCTGTAAACGACAAATTTAATTTAATGTTCCTGCAGGTAGGTACAATTGTCTCATAACTGGTAACATTGTCAATTTTTTATTTTTGCATTCTAGTTTCAAGGTAAGTATTATTAATTCAAAGTTTTGCTTTGCCTTTTCAAATTTCTCATAAAAATCTGTCTTCAAAATTTATTGAACCACTGCATTAAATTTGTCAAGAGCAGTAAACTGCAAATAATCTTGTTTGCCTTAAAGCGTAAGCACCATTCTAATTTAAATTCACACACACAATTTTGGAAAATTTCTAACAAGACACAACAAAATCAGACATGAATTTTGTCAAAGAGCCTGCCAATTTTCTAAACAAATTTTAAAATCAATTCGAATTTCAATGAAATAACATACTAAACCAAGTGAAAAAGTGCTGAATACAGACTGTGTAAAAGAATTAATTAATGCAGTTGCAGTAGATAACTTAAAGGTAGTGTCTTATTCAATTATCCATTACATAGTTTTCAACATAAATAAAAATATTTTGTTTCTTTTGCATGGGCAGGCCTACAAGTCGAACTATGCTAATTACTAATTACATACAATAATAATATATAACCTTTGTATAAATATAATAATTTTGTCTTTGCATCATGATACATGACAGGTCTTGTAAAATATTTATTGTTAAATTATTATTTTGTTGTTATTATTACTGTACTATAACTCTTTTTCACTGCTTTTATATAATATCCTGTGAAACTTTTTACAATCTTGTACCTACGTATAAATTATTTTTAGCACCGTTCCGTTCGATTTCTGGTAATATCAACTTTGTCACGCGTGTTTTCTTGCCTATTCTATATGGCTTCTTGAAAAATAGTTTTGTCTTCTCTCGGTACCAAACGGGTCTATTTTTAAGGATAGTAAAAATGTAACAAACACACAAAACGTTTTCTTCGACCTCTCTACCCGATCGGAAATACTTTGAAATCGCACCTTTTGCCATGATGGCAATGCCATCCTTAATTCAGTTCTTCAGATCCTTGTTGTATAAAACGTATCTTTTGTCTAGAATGAACCAGGGAAAACGATATGGTAGTTAGTTTTAATTATTGTTATTACTGTTATTATTACTGCAATATTTAAATACACTACGGTATCAGCATTTAATCTAAATCACCGGTCCCTTTTCTACGCACTCTAAACGCACACTGCGCGAACATTAAATAATAACCGAAAAGTCACCTATTTTGTATTCCGCCGATCAGAATGCATTTCAGAGACTTGTTAAAGAAAAGTACAACGAATTTTCCCGGAGTGATGGCAGTGTTAACATCGAGGATTCATAAATTGATTGCTGAATCATAAAGCTATTAATACAGTTCTACAGCAGTACAGATTTTTTAATTGGTGAAAATTCCCTTCCCAATCTGACAATTTCTTCGATGTGTCCAAAGAAAAATGAAGCATTTCAAATTTCACTGCAACGAAACGAAGAGGACCACTCGAGTAATAATTGGACTTATTCGACTGAAGGAAATATGTATTAAACATTTCTATAGATTAAGTCTATAAGGAACATGTGTCTTCTCCAAAATATTATACTATACCATATTATAGGCATGAATAATCTGTTTAAATATTGCTACAACTATAAAAAGGGTAATGTTTTTAGTAGAAACTAGTTAAATGTGATGACTTTAGGATATCGCAATCCGTCGAGACGAGACTATTTGCATGAGGTACACCATTTTGCCTGAAATTATTACTGCTTCCTACAACTACCTACTATAATGTACGACTTCACCTGAGTGTTCAGAACTTGAAATAACCTTAGTATGAATTGTTAAATAAAAAACAAGTCTTTAGATTCACAAGTTAATTTAGATGAAGTACGTAATTCTTAGAGTAAATACCCGACAGCATTAAATTGAATTGTGAACGTTAACATTTTCAATATGAAACACGATCAAACGAACAATTTTTATAAGGAAGACCGATCTCGAAATGCCACGTTCAATTAAACCCCAAGATCTTAATACATACAATAAATAGAAATATATTGGACCTATGATCGTGCGACAAATACCTAAAGTATTTTAAGAAACACAATAGGGAGGTTAGCAATTTCACACTTCAGATACGTTAAATGTTGTAAGTGAAATTATGACGTTTCTACTTTTACTTTCTATACCATGGCACAAACGCTAACCTTAACCTATGAACAACCATTCTAACCATGCAGCCATCATATTTCTATTAAGTTTTGCAAACACCCGTAATCACATTTACAAACCCACGTCATCAAATATATTTGCAAATGATATAATACTCTATATCAAACTATATTGTATAAACCATGGAATATGTGACAATTGCGGTAAATCATCGACAAGAAACAACATCAATATTTTAAATAAACTTTTCACAAAATATTACCACCTTAATAATAAATATATAATTACGCGAGGCTGGTCATTTCATGTAATTAATACACTACAAACGTTTGCGCAGAATTTTCTATAAATTATTTTGTTACGTTGCTTGTCATGAGGGTTGTTCTTTTTAGTACGCACGTGGAATGGATATAATTTAGATTATGCGCATTAATTACAATTATTTAATGTGGAGTTATAGTTTCAGTGTTTTTGACGAAGTCAATCTGAGCATACGTAACTGCGCTTGCTTTAGACGAAACTGCTGCTGACGTACTACAGGAAGAAGTAGCTGCAACCCCTGCTGACGGAGTACATGAGGTGTAGCTGCGCCTTATCGGTGGTAGGTGAGCATAAGTAACTTTTTTCTCGTCATCAGCATCTGCAGTGGCGTTAGATATATGTAGAGGGGACCGAGGGGGTGACTGAAGTGGAGTCATGTTGTGACTTCGATTTTCGGATTTTTCAGGAAATTCCTCAATTCGTGAGAGTCCACCACTAGTAGATGCTGGTGCATTCGCCACATGATCCGGAGCGGAGGAATGAAGAGTCTGAGTGGTGTTCGAGGTCGTTTTCGGGGAAGTGACAGCGTCCACCTCTTGCTGAGTTTTCACACTCATCGATGAGTTACTACTACTATTACTATGAGTACTGATCGTGCTCAAGTTACTACTGCTACTAAGACTTCTAACTAGTGAAGATGACGATGCGTCATTTTTAGAAACTACATGTTCACTCATTGCTGGTGTTGTTGTTGTCGAGTTTAAAGAGAACCGACCAACTTTACATGCCGTTGGACTTTCGGTCGGTCTTACCACAACTGGTTTGTTGAGGAAAGAATTTTTTAAGTTGCTAATTGTTTCGTGGTGATTTGAGATTGTTGGTTTTTGATGACTTTTCTCGGAGGACTTATTGGAGAAGTCCATATCCAGGTACGCTCCACCGTCATCGAGCTCCTTCAGTTTTTTGAGATCCATCCCAGTCATTTTTGTCAAAATTGAACTACCCGGTACGTCATGGTAGACAGTTTCAGGAGCTTTCGCTTTCTGGATTGAGATAGGGGCAGACGTGGCGTATTTTGAAACAGAAGTTGAAGTAATCCCGTTTACCATTGTGCTGGATGTCAACGAAGTAGTTGCACTCGGCTTCGGACTCTCGACAACATCTGACTTTGATGAGGGTGTGTACTTCGGACTCTCGACAACATCTGACTTTGATGAGGGCGTGTCTCTTCCACTTCCACATAGAACAGCCTTCGGAACGGGGCTGATTTTGGTAATGCTGCCGGAACTGGACGCAACAGGAATTGAAGGATTGGAATTCCCGTTAGGACCGGGTAGAGATCGCTTCCTGCTTTTTGACTTGTTGTGGGAGAAGTCCAATTCCATCAAATCTGAATCATTGGATTCGCTGCCTGTATGGTTGTGTAAGGGTTGGAGACCCCCTGGGGGTGTTGGAACGTGTCCATGGGGCGGAAACCTGCTGGGCGGCCACCTCCCCGTTGAACCACTCCATGAGCTACTCAATGGCGGTGCAGGTGACTTTCCACCAGATAACACTCCAGGAGACGAAAATAGTCCAGAGTTTGGATTAACAAAGGGCCGCTTGGCCTTCGAACCCACTGACATTGCACGAATTCTGAACGTTTCCTGAACAGCTTCCAGCCTGTTTTTCCCGGACCGATTTTTTCCAACTGACGATGTGTCTGATCGGGATCCCACGCTGTAAGCTCTGGCGGGTCTCATGGAATTGGTGTCATCAAAATCGTCTGTGAGGTATGAACTAACTTTTTCTAACGGAAAGTCTGACGATGGGGTGCCACTCTGGATAGATTCACTACTTGTCGGAGACATCCGCCGGATATCTATTAAAAATTAAATTTTGCAATCATTATTGAGCAATCCTGTCACCCTTAATTGATTGATATTTATTTGTCTGGCCTTAGAATTAAACATTGCTTAACATTTCAGCTGAATAACAAGTTGCTGGATCTTTTACCAATAATATGGTATAATAAATTGTCACCCTCAAAATACGAACCCTTTTATTAGGGACGATAATACACACTGTAACTGTTCTGCGTTTCAGAGATTCGCCACAAATCACCCTTTTTTGAATTTTATTGACTGTGGGATATCAAACTATAATTATCTTATAGTAGTTACTTCCTTTATGAAAACGGAATTTTTTCAGTTTTACAACGCTTAAGCGTGTTTGGCTTACTTGTCAAGTATGCTTTGCTACATACTATATAATATATAGCCTCTAACGAGAATCATTCCGATTATTTGTCTCAACTCACTCAATAATTATTGAATACAAAGCCCAGCAAGGCTAAAAAAGCTTTAATTGTTCAATTGATACTTTATTGTAACAGAAATATTAAGACTTACTAAACTGTGTTAAAGTACGATTTCTCAATAAATATTCTGGGCTTTTTCATTAAACTGTCTGTACGTTTCTTATTGTTCAGATTTCTCATCCTGTACTTTTTATTAACAGTAACAGCGCACTTTTCTAAATTTTTTTTCAGCCACTTATATGCATCCAATTTTTTTTATTCTGCCACGCGTACCTTCGTTGCTTAGATTTAATTTCCTTCCAAAGTCCATGTCGAGGTACTGGTCATCTAAACCTGTGGTGGATCCTGCCGTTGAGCATCCCCCAGATTCGCACCTGC